>JAZGTJ010000473.1:0-23232 GCA_036877575.1 Botia almorhae
GATCATGCCATGCGTAATTCAGAATCTTGTAAGTTGCCATCATTGGTTTGGGGAGTTTGTGATGATAAGTCTTGGAAGAGCCTCACTATCCCTGATTTCCTTAGATTTCCATGAAAGTTTTTGGAAGCAAACACATACAGCACAGGGTTCACACAGCTGCTAATAAAAGCCAGAGCTCCGGAAATGAATTCAGCACCTTCTGTGATATGGGACAGTTCCTCTGATTTTCCTGCTAGAAGCAACACGGTGTGTATGATGTTGAGGGTGTGGTAAGGCAGCCAACACAAAATGAAGGCTACCACCACTCCACCAATGAGGAAGGCAGATTTCTGTTTAATCCTGAATCGCACCTTTCGGAGCTGTGTGGCAACTTGGCAATAGCAGATTGCAAGTATGAGAAACGGAATAATAAATCCAAGCAGAGTTTCCAAACACATACAGATAACTTCCAAAAACAAAGACTTGTACTCTCGGTACAAGCAGTGCTGCCCTCCATCATCATCATCCTCTGCATATTGAGTCAGGATAACTGGAATTCCCAACATAAATGACAGGATCCAGGTTACTGCCAGAATTCTGGATATGGATGTCCCATTTTTCCAATACAGCATCTTTAAGGGGTACTTGACAGCCAAAAAGCGTTCCACACTCATAATGGTAATGAGGAAGACACTGCTGTACATGCAGGCAATGATGATGTATACCATGGCTTTGCAGGCAGCCTCACCAAACACCCAGGAATGAGCCAGAGAGTAGATCCAGAGAGGCAGAGTGATCAGTACCAGAAGATCAGCAACTGCGAGGTGAAGGATCAGCAGCACCGTGTGTGAGCGCTGTTTGACATGCTTCAGGATGGTCCACACCACTAACAGGTTCCCAGGTGTGCCCACCAAGAAGCACAGAGCCAGGATCACACAGGCTATGGTGTTCCCTGTAGTTGACCAGTTATCAGATATCGTATCATTGCCGCAATAAAGAGAGTTGTTGTTCATATTTGTCTGATTTCAGCTAATCATGAGCACTGAGTGAAACTCTCTGCTTTGAAGTTCCGTATGATTTAGCTTACAGAGCAAATCAGCCGCCCACTATGTTATTCATACAACAGAAATGAGGAGTTACTTTAAAAGACAAATCACATGATTTTATAGAAAAAGTATGTAAGTATGTCAGCATACTGCTACATTCAGTATTTTGCACAATAGTTGCATATGGTATATGAACAATAAGTTTAAAAAAGCTTTCTGTCAGTCTTACTATTTACTCTTATTGAAAGTGAAAGACACTGGAAAATCTGCAGACAGGGACATGTACTGAAACAACTAGAGGGCTCCTGTCTGTGAAACACACCTAGTCCAGTGAATACACATGAATGTGACAAAGGTTGCAGGTTCGAGTCTCAGGTCTGGCAGGGATTGTAGGTGGAGATTGTGAATTACCAGCACTCTCTCCACCCTCAATACCACGACTGAGGTGAGACCCTTGAGCAAGGCACCGAACCCCCAACTGCTCCCCGGGCGCCGCAGCAATGACTGCCCACTGCTCCGGGTGTGTGTTCACGGTGTGTGTGTGTGTTCACTACTGTGTGTGTGCGCACTTGGATGGGTTAAATGCAGAGCACAATTTCCGAGTATGGGTCACCATACTTGGCCTCACGTCACGTCCTTGTTCTTGTCCTTGTCCAATAGCGCCATCTCTTGGTCATACTTCACAATTTCGATTGCAGAGTAACTTATGATTAATATCAGATCTTGACTGCCATCAGTCTTTATTTTTTTACATTCTCTGCTGCTACTGCGCAGTGCCTTAGGATTGATTGTTACCCCGCTGGTGTACTGTTTTTAAGATTCATCAGGATTTAATTTGAAATAAACTCATCCAGTGACTGACATCCTTCATTTTTTAAGTATTAGCAATAAGGTTTGTCTACATACACAGAATATGTCCAGCCAAACCAAACTAAATGAGCTTCATTAAAGGAACTGACAAAGAAATCTATTTAATATGGTTGCAAAGTTATCAGAACTCTTGTGACAGATTCAAAGTACAGCGTCTGCCATTAAGTGCATGCTGTAGCAACATGTCTGTGGAATTTAATTAAAAATACTGTGATTATTCAGAGTCACTCTAGGCAAAATGCTTGAGTAGGAAGATCATTTTAGCTATCCCATGAAGAATTAATGTAGATGACAAAAGTAGAGTTTATAAAAAAACTGAGTGCATTAGTTCAATCAATATCCATAGCTTCACTTCTAAAACACATTTAAACCCACATACAGAGGGTAGATTAAATACTTAAATAATGCTTTTCATCTTAACTATTCTGCCACTATGTTTCACTAAAATGTGTATTCGGGAATACATTTGGCTTAACTACATTTTTCCACCACAAGGAGACATTATTTAAGAGGCAGACTCTAGGTAATGTACTCCTCTTCACTGAGACCTTAAGCACATACTCAAGAGAAAGAGAATAAATTTGTTTTCCACTTCACGAACACATGCTTAAGTGTGAAAAGATGCAGGCAACTGAAAAAGAGTGAACAGAGGTGTCACAAGCAACACCTGAGGACCAATCACACAGTGGTACAGAATCTGCAGTGAGTTTCTCAACAGCCACTTCCCCATATTGAACATCTAAACTCTTGTCCAGCACAGCCCTTCAACCACCTGCTCCAGATGGTATTGAGTGCCTGAGATGCAACAAAAAGCAGTCGCTGCAGTTACTAAGTGCATTAAAAATGTATGGAGAAGATAAATGGCCCCCATGCTGAATATTCTGCTAGACATAAGGAGAAACATGGGTTTATTCCATATAAGACCTATGGACAGGATCAGCCATACTGGTGAAGGCCTGGTGGACGGCTGGTGGAGACAAAACCCAAACAAATGCTGGAGACAAAGAGTGCAATTACAACAGCGCTGATTAATGCCATCTCCAACAACAGAGAGATGATTGGTGCACACTGGCAGTACAGACAGAACTCATACGGCACAACAACACGGACCATTTACAATGCAAAAAAGAAAGTCTGGCACCTGTGTGGCAAAACAAAAAGGACTAATGTAAACTGTAAACATATCAAGAAGCCCAGAGGGTCTTTAACAATCACTCAACAGTGTCTGCAGGACAGCAGCTCCCACATTCCAGGAGCACGGATCAGTGCTGGGAGAAGCAGTGACATGTATGTGCTACAGACATATTTCACATGGACAAACCTTGTGCTGAAACATGGGCTTCTGAGAACCCTCACCAAAAGCACTGTGATGCTGCCAGGGTTGTTTTTTGTGTTAGGTTTAGGTGTTTTTTAAGTGTTTTAAAAAATAATAAATTGAGATTTTTAATGTTTTATTTCCCTAATATCTATATCTGTTATCTCGTACAATACGCATGTTCTCAGAGGAGCCAGTATAGCCACTTACCTTATAAATTGTGCTTGCTTTTTTCACTCTTTCTCTCTTGCTCACATTCTCTGCTCTGTTTTGTTCTCTGTCGTTTCTTTCTGTTTGAATTAATATGGAGTATGATCCTCAAAAAGGTTTGTTAAATGTTGTGAAACTATGTTAACAGTTAATTGACAACTGTAGACATACTGCAGTGGTCACAATGGCTTTTGCTGTGTTGGCAGTTTCAGTAGTTTAAACTACTTTGTTTCTAGTATAGTGTATCATAGATCATATCATAGATATAGACTGCAACAAAAACAGCACATATGGCCTCTGAGAACCATGTATGTGTATGTACTTAGGAGCTGCTGGCTTTATGGCTCTGCGCCACCTGCTGGGGAATTTGTGATAAAGGCTGAAAACCAGCAACATTTCTTTAAATGTTCTCTACAAAAGATTATTATCTCTATGCAACAAAGAGATAGGCACAGAGTAGTAGATAAATATCACACTAATGTGTCAACTGACCAAAATTAGTGGTTAAATAAAAAGTTTATTTATGCTGTTTTTTTAGTAGCTCAACATCTACACTTGAAACAGAATGGAGGAAAAAGATGGAGAGCTTCACGTTAATTAAAATCTGTAAAGATATTACAATAAGGGTTTTAAGTGAAACATATAACTAATATTCTGATATTTAGTATTTCCTGTCTGCCTGGTAATGTGTTCTAGCTTTTTATGAAGCAATTATGGGAGCTGGAAAAAAGAACTTCCTTAATCATACAGCCATATTCTCCTCTAGTTTAGTTTTGGTTCTAGTTCAATTTTAGATTGATGGTGCAAAACATTTTGTGCGAGAGAGCAAGAGAAATAAACTGGCCTTGAACCACATGCAGTCTTACTGATCCAATCAAAAATTACAATATTCACTCATGCTCTGAGTCATTTAGCCAATTTTGTCTCATTCTGTTTTACTCTACTCTTGGATTTGTGGTTTTCATTTTGGTGCCCAAAACAAAGAATGCTGGAAAAGTCAGGGATATTTCCTACATGCTAAACAACTTAACTTCATATCTCCGTACCCAGATGTGGCCTTTGCATGCTTTAGTCTTACTTACGAAGAGATGATGTTGGCCCATGAAAGCCATGGCTTCTTGACAGGGATCATTATTTACTACAAGGGGGACTCCAGAGACTATTTATAGAACAAAAAATCTAGAATATGGAAATCTGGAAGTTTAGGAAGAGTATACTAATAAGTTAGTGTTCAAAGAACAATTGAAGAACAAGCAATTGAAGAAAACATCTGGAGACGGATATTATTTTCCTTGGAAAAACAGAGTTCCTCAGGCTTCCACAGTAAACTTTACTGAGCATCAGTTCTCACCCTGCAAGTATTTACAGGTATCTGGGTTAAACACATACATCATTAACAACAATGAATCAGTTTGGCTGAATCAGTGTTGTGCAGAAATTCGATCAGAGTAAAAGCCTCCAGGGTTTATGAGCTATTTGCATTTCTACTTTATACTAACCACCAATAAAGAAAACAGTAAAACGCATAATCGCTTTCAGGACAAAGCAATCTTTATTATTGTGTGTGAACTTATTAGGATGAGAAAATGGAACACATGAGCACACATTCATACTCCAGAAGTGGAACTTGTAGTGCTTTTGTATGTTTGTTTTTGTTTGTACTCTTTTGATTTATATTGATGACAAAGCATGGCATTGTTGTGATCCCCATACACGTACAAACTAAAAATAGTTCTGTACTTCCTAAATGCTATGTCCTCAAAGCACCACAGGTGCAACTATTTACAAATATACATTTTGTTTTTTGTTTTACTTTTAACTAAAAGTTAAATCAAAGAACTGAAATGAAAAACATCTCTCCAAACAGGCAGCAGTTAGACCCAGCACCTCTGAGCAGCAATGTAGGGCTGAGCTGACCTGAGGTCAGTCTTAAGATAGTTAATGTTCTGTTGACTCCTGACTCTGCTCTATAGAAATCTGATTCTGATCAGGCCTATTATAAGCTATTAAGTTGGCATGCTGGCACAGGACTCCACTGCATAATAACACCAAATCGAACTAACTGACCACAGGTCAGAACTGAAAAGGAGGCACAGTCTTTATGGAAACACTATAAAGAACAGAAATTCTACAATACCACATTGTAAGAAAACAAATGCTCTAAACACTGTGTAACTTTAATGAACTGATGTTCAGAAATTCTGACATGCCTTTTAACAAGAAGGCATATTGTCTCAAAATCAAATCTATTGCAGTTTGCAGCAAAGGGGGCAACAAACAATAGTGGAAACTGTTTAACCAAAACAGTTCAGAAGTATATAGTACATGACTACAGTAATTATTTACAGTTAATAATACAGCAAAGAACACTTCTGTTCTAAACTTTTGAAAAGAAGATAAATACAAGAATATTCAGTTTTATAGATAATCTTAAAATTTATATAAAAGCTACTGAAGCTTAAAAAGTGGCTTTAAAAAAGAAAGAAACAGTGCTATTTTGAACGCTTTTTAAAATCCATGTGAGATGAGATTTGCTGGCACTCATCAGGAACAATAAATAGTAGCTCTGTATTCCTCTTCGGCATGGTAATGTGGTCTTCTCATTCTCAAGCAGCCAGATATTAAACCTATTGGATGCATGATAAAATAACATTACATACAAACACCCTGGATTAAACAAACATTAATAATGCGTATTACCACAAATGCACATAGCTATGGAGGTGTGATGTCATGAAGCAAAGGGCAGACTTACTGCAGCAGTGGTTACTGAGCTTACACTACAGTAGAGGGACCAATCACCTGAGCTTCTCCCTGTGGCAGGAAGGAGAGGGGTGCAGGGGTTATATCACAGGTTAAAGTGGAGGTCTGCACACCTGCTTGCTTTGGGTTGATCATCAGGTGACCAGTATCTTCTGAAGCATGTGGATTAGTGCCAGCATAAGCATGGTGTTACGTTCATGTGCCAGTAAAACTGATTTGATGTGGGAGGTGAATTATGTATTGGTAGCAGATCTGTGGTTAGTTCAGTTACACAGGCTAAATTCGCTCACCTCTGCAAAATTCACTCTCACATTGGGTGTAATATCTCTTTAGCTTGATGCTTTGATTGCTTTTGTATCTCTTTACTTGGCCACATTATGCAATATTAACTGGCTGTCATTAAATGTCAAAAAAACACATTGCTGATGTTATTCAGCCCTCATTGCTGTTATGATATTGCTCAATTAAAGAAGAGTGAGCCATGTCAGGCCCCCTGATGTACACATGCTTAATGTATTTATTTGTCTGAATGGTACATTCTTGCAAAGCAATGTTTAATGTGGTTCAGATAGGGTGTTCAAGTGTCCTGAAGGTAAGGGTGATGTGTTGAAACATTGTCCCTCTCAGACATACACACGTAATACTAACCGCTGAGATGTACTGGCTGTTGAAGCAGGGTTTCTCCTGTGTGGGAGAGGTGATGGAGGAGTAACAGGAGGAGTCACATGGGGAGCTGAGCTCCTCGGACAGAGCCTCCGGCAGGTGACTGGACACACATCCGCTGTCTGAACCACTCGAGCCGCTACCAGACAGACAGTGAGATGACGAACCCGAGCTCTCTGTAGCTACAGACAGACACAAAACCTCAACATCACATGTGCTTCTCAACATCTGCAAACAGCACAGCATTATAAAAATATGAACCACATGCAGCAAAGAAACCACAAAAAACCCAAATACACACTCGAACTACTACCATGTGCAGTGTGGTTGTTGACAAGGATGGGCTGGAACTAAAAAGCTGAGGATATACTGAGGATCCACCTCTTTATATTAATGTTATACAGTACAAGTAAACCTGCCCATCCCAGGGTCAGTCCTGCCCTGATTGTTGGTAAAACTTCATGTTACATACTCATAGATGGCTGACTGCTGGTCTCATGTTCCAGCTCGTCTTCCTCAATACAGGGACTGATGAGAGGTCTCTCTTCTGCTAACAGGCTCTGGCTGCTGTACATATGAAGGTTTAATGGCCCCAGCAGTGTGGAAGAGGAGGGGCCACTGGCCACCGGGGTCCCGCTTACAGGAGTGTTCACTGCAGCTCGTTTGAATGGGTTTGAGTGGTCAAACAGAGAGACAGCAATGGAGGCTCTTGTCCTAGCCCCTGTAAAAGAAGACAGAAAAAAATGATGTTAGTACAATCAAACACAGGCAACCATCTGCTGGGCACATTCAGATTTACAACAGAATTATTATTATTAATAATTATTAACAATGTTAAAATGCTTTCTCCTCTCCTGGCGTAATATGCAGCTTTAATATGTAGATTGAATTCCCTGAAAGAATATAACCTGTGTCCTGACTAGCCTGTTTTGTACTCAAACAACAACAGACAGGGGAACATTTAAGCAATCTGTATGAAAATGTCCTTTAGTCATTCTGTTAGGTGATGTTAGTAGGGCAGAAATTTCACAGCTTAAAATGAGAAAATTAAAGCAACACAAAACAAATCAACAAGACAAAGAATTTAGTCAACATAACCAACCCACTCAAAGTTACACTGATTGGTGTATGATGTTACTGTAAGCAGGCTCACCTCTGCCTTTCATAATGTAATCAATGGCTCTGTCATTGATAGCAGCATCACTGGGTTTAATGTCCAGGAAGGGTTTATTTCCCACCCCCATAGAGACCATCTCTTGCATTCGAATTTCTGCATGCACACACAATTTATACAACAAGTTTTATTTTTTCTGCTCAACACACACAGACAAAGATGTTGACAGTAAGATGCTGACAGACATCAAAATTAGTGCAAAACTAGTCGTTTTAGACTGATAAACAGAAAAACAAAATAAATATGCAAACAAATTAATTTAGGCAGAATGAAGAATGCCTCTAGTGTGCATCATTCTCTCATACAGTCATGCCAAACTGTGAAAATATAATAGTGGTGAGACTCAAACGACGAGTGTTTTAAATAGCCTAATATCTACCTAAGGCCATAAGAGATAAACTGCTCAAAAACATTTTAACATTTTTTAAAGTACTACAGTGTGTAACATGAGATAAAATCTTCAGTTCTCATTTAAATGAGTTTGTCAAATCCATAGAAATGATAGAAGCTCAGGCAATTTTTTTTACCTTTATTTCGCGTGGCCTGTTGCCAAAGTATCCGTGCGATGTCTGAAGTCCAGGCATGTTTGATTTCAGTGGTGCTGGCTTGGAGAATGTAGGCCTGGTTCTTTGAAGTTCTCCTACGAAACCATATCTCAAACCTCAGACCATTCTCACCCGATGTCTCTGTCATACCCACATCAGCCGTCTAAAGAGAATAGGAGTGATATATAATAATATATAATATAATCACATTATACTGTGACATATTAGGTGCTATAACAAACAGTCTCCTTTAAATGCTTACTTTAAAAGAATGTTTGTATATGTAAACATCCAGGCCCCCCTCTATCCGCTTGGGTTTGCTGAATAGCACTAGATCCTCAAAGAGGAACACGTGTCTTTGGCACTTCTTTCTGCCGTACCAAATGGTAAACTCATCTTGGCGAACCAACTGCCCCTGTTCCTTCAGATTTACCTGAGAGCACAAGTGATTGTATCAGTATCTGAGCATAAAATTGACAGAATCAGATGTACTACTAATGTGTATTTAGTCACACTCACATCACAGTCTCTAATGGCATCCATGGCGAGCAGATCATTGCCATGGCGAAGCTGGAACTTGACCATCTCCGCAGCTGCACGCAGGTATGTCAGCTCTTGCTCCTGAACCTCACTCACTTCTTTGATCAGGTCTTTAAGTAGCAGGGCGTATTTACTCATGCGCTGAATGGGCTTCAGCAGGTATGATGCCAGGTCCATCTTATCTCCCAATTCCAACTGCTTATGCTGCAGAGGGAGAGAGAGACATTTGTGAAGGTAATGTGAGATAATGTGAGAAATATCTTTAGATCAACACTGCACCACATATTTCACCATCAGAGAGATTGTTCCTCGAATGCTGTAACTAAAAGCTTTTTGAATATATTATAAAGTTCTTTATGCACAATGCTCTGCAACAAATAGTGTGGATCCAATTGCTCACCCTGAAGAAGCTGTTTCCATGGCTGGCCAGAAGAGCATCGGACTTTGGCTTGTTCTTGCTGTACAAGGCGTACAGGCTAAACTGGTCTTGCTGTTGGTTAACATGGAAAAAGAAGAAAAGCAGTATGTCAGGGTTATCAAACACCTTTCCATATTTATGTCCAGAAGAACAACTCCTCTTATTGTTCAGGAAATGGAGGGAGGGATCATTTCCCCAAATAATTTCCAGGTGCAGTTTTGTTTGGAAAGGCGTAATTGTTTTATAATGTGTTTTAGGTTCATATGGAGTCTGCCATAATTTCAGTGCCGGTTTTGTTGTGCCAGGAATATGTCAAAAGCGATTTCATCTTAGTTCAGACTCTGCTGTAGGTCAAACAGCCCGCCGTTGTCTTTTTTTCTGTGAATTACTGCCTTTGAAAGCGTCATATAGTAGAGATCTGCACATGAGCCAGCACTATGAGTTCACCACAACTAGAAAACATATACAGGAGGGGCAGGCTGGTGGTCTTACACTTATTTAAAGACCTCAGAACTCAGAAAGAGAATAAACAGCACACTGTGGTTTTACTTTACTGTGCTTGGTCTATAAAGGGTCGTGATGGATTGGGCAAAAAATGCTATTTGGCTTGATTTATAATGTACAAATTAAGCTTAAAACACAATTCCAAAATTTACTGATAAAATGTATAAATTGAATGCATTGCAAGTCACTTTGGATAAAAGCATCTGCCAAAGTAATGTAAATACATTATTTCCAAAGAATGTTACTCAAGCTATGCAATTTAATTTTGGACCAATCATCCCTATTGGAACTGAAAATATTAGAAAACATTTAGAACATAAAGTTCATATTTTAAAGATATATCAGAATTTAACAATCATTTTGTCATGACTAAGTTACTCTATAAGTGAGCCAGAGAGAATGAAGGGACTCTCGTACATGGCGCAGGAAGCAGTGGCTGACGCGCAGTGGGTGGTTACAGCAGCTCTCCAGCTCTTTAAGGAAATACTGGCTGTGAAAGTCCACCAGTTTCTCCAAGTTGCCAAAGATGACGCTGCGCTTTCCACGCAGATCCTGCGGCAGGTCAGCTCGCTCCATCTCAGGGAAATAGTTGTCGATGATGTACCGCAGAGAACGCACATACTCACGCTCTGTTGTCACCATCTCATCCACAATGTGACGTAGTTTACTAAAGAACAGACAGAGATATGACAAAGTGTTACATACTTCAAATACTTACATTTTAAGAGATTAAAAAGATTTTGGACCAATGGAAAAACTGTTTTACTTATAAAAAGCCACTGTCAATTATACCTGTATGGAATGTTATTTAGGATTGGTCTTGCATAAATGTACTGTAATTTGCTTTACATAAATGCATGTGTTAAATGAGTACCGCTGTATAAGTTTTTTTTTTCTAGAGTGAGAACAGTGGGTAATAGCCCTAATAGCTTTGTCAGACTGTTTAAATGACACGTGTCTTCACACACTGGTATCTTAACTCTTCAGGCTGCCATTACACTGAAACACTCTTTTTAACAGCAGCCTGTTGTCAGATTTATATTTGCTGTTGATTGAACCTAAACCTGTTACAGAGACAGGTGTGCTCTCTCAGGACACCCATCTGTCAGGTAGTCCTGACATTTCATGTATTCAGTTTAGAACAAAAAAAATGCAGCATCTTCTACTTCTCACCAGTATAACTGAGGTCCTCAAAAAATAGTTTAGTTTTTACATTAATCTCAGACTTGAGTTTTATCAGTTTCTTTACATATTTACAATAAGTGGACCACACAGAATCCATTGGCTAGTTTTGAACATCTGAAAATCTGTATCAACATCACCTCTGTACTGCAATCTGGAAGAAGGAACCCTAAGAATGTGTTTTGAAAGAAAGACACGCAGATGTCAAGACTTTTTAAAGATCTATATAGTCAGAACTCCATCCATCTCCTCTATGTGGAGGAGCAGAACACAAATACGTTCCCCACCACTTCAAAGCCCAGTGAAGCAGCTCCCACCTGGGAAAGTAATCTGCATCTCAGGCTGTTTCTTAGGGGGTTAAGAGGTGACCAGAAGGGCCCACAGCTGGAAAAGACATCCAGTGAGATTCAGAGGATTATAGGGGCTGTGATTGTCTAATATGAGCTCCCTTCATAGTTTCTACATATATACATAAGGCACTTAAACAAAAGACTGGGTGTAGGATATGAAATCCAGTTTGTGTGTGTTTAAAGCTGGTAGAGCATTTTTCAAAACCTTGGCTTTCTTGTGTGTGAGTATAATTTAGGAATTCATTTGTCAAACCTGTCAGTATTCACATATATTTTCCTGTAAGACAGGCTACATATTTTTGTCTGTCTGTCTTGGCAGCACTGCAAGCTGGTAATGCATTACTGCCACAGTGTATGTATATGTGTGTGTGTGCTCTTTTACATACCATTCAGACAGTGGTGGTTAGATAAAGTCTAAAGTTTTATGCTAAAGCATGCTTCAGTAAGTTGATCTCATGGCCGGAATTTAGCAGACCTCCTTGGTTGATTGTGTTTTTGTTATAACAGGTGAGTGTGCAATAACGAGTGCACATGCACACAGTTTGACCCACCTGCCCTTGCTGCGTGGCTCCGAAGCAGGACTACCGTTGCAGTGTGAATCGACAGAAGACCACCCATGCATGGGGGGCAGTCGCGGGCTGTATGGCCGATCGATCACCTCGGTGCTGCTCACCTCTAGGCCCTTAATAAACACTCCTGTGTTTCCTCTCCGAGCAGGTTCACTCAGAGTTCGCTGACAGGTCCCGTAACGTGACACACTCTCACTGCCGCCTGTATCAAAGCTCTGGGTCTTGCGCAGAACCCTGCGGTTTGGTTCTAAAGAGGATAGGCCTGAGCTCGTGGAGCATGAAGAAGCACACGCCTGGCCCTCCGGATGCAGCCGTTGAGGAGACTCATCCGTGGAGATACTACGTGTTAGCTTGTGGGATCTGACAGGCGTGCTGTGGGGTATTCTCTGCTCAATGTTATAAGAACTTCCTGTAGGAGTTCGGACAGAGTCACGGGCATCCAGACGAATGCCTGAAGGACTACCGGGTGTTGAGGATGTGCTAGACTGAGAAGAAAGTCTTTCACGGCCCCAGCCTCCACCAAATGCTTTCCGACACGAGAAAGAAATGCTACTGCTACGCTCCTGAGCTTTGCTGCTAATATCCGAGTTCCGACGAGAAGATGCACCGCTCATCGATTTAGAATCACTCTCACGGCGAGTTCGCAGGGCTGTCTCCAGCTTCTTCTCAAACATCTGCTTGGTCTCCTGACACTTGGACCAGGCAAACTTCCACTGTCTGAGTCCCTGGTCGCTCCTCAGCTCACCAGCGAGGTCCTTCATCTCCTGGAAGCGTGCATCTGGAATCGGAGGATGCTGACTGTTATAGGTCTCCAAACATGTGATCACACTTTGGCACTTCTCAGCCATGCCACAATCCTCCATACTAACACACGCCAAATGACGCATGCCCTCCAGCGCCCATTCATATGCCTGAGAGAAAGACAGAAAGAAAGAGAGAGTCAGGCGATGTGATGAAAAAGAATTCAACAACTACAGTAAAAACAATTGTGAGAAAGACATGAAAACAACACTTTGTGTGAGGTAAAAGGACTGCTTCTGGGATGGAGTAAGCAATACAGAGAATGAAGCCAATATATCACAATAAGAAGTTTTTTCACACAAGGCACAAGAGACTCTTTATGGAAAAACTATGAGAACAGTGTAAATGATTAAAGCAAAAGCAGAAAAAGCAGAAAGGGAATGAGGGAAAGATAGAAAGAATGGGAAACCTCCCAGCACTTCTTTCATGTCAAATAAAGAGGTTTTTAGCCAGGAGCTGGGAGGTCTGAGTAAGAAGGCTTTAACATGCAGCTTAGCAGCAGGAGAGCCTATAGTTTCAGCTATGTGTGACATCACACTGCCACAAAGACACATGCCAACCACTTAACAAACTGTCTCACCATTTACGAGAAGCCCCTGTCTCACAAGATGCTGTTGTAGCTATAGCACCCACATTTTCTCATATAACCTCTAGATATTAAACAATTTTTCATTAACATTCTGACAGTTAGGCAGGTTTATACAGCGATTGCTCATGAGGATGCGAGTGTTCACCATGCTGGAAAATGAGTGGTTAAATATCAGAGGGGATTAACAGATCAAGCACCCCTTTCTCTCTCTCTCTCTTTCCCTCTCTTACACACACACAGACATACTCACACTTCAGTGCTGGCTGCAAACATAGGCCTGTGTTTAGACAATCCTGAGAAAGGAGCAAAACTCCCCCTCTTCTATCTCTTTCTGTGAACACACAACATCACTTTTTCTCTCCACACTCTCTTTTAGCTTCTATTTGACATGGTGACATACCTTGCCTTCCCAAGCAAGGGAAAGAGTGAGTGCTCTCATACGCACTCACTCTCTCTCCCTCACGTATGTATGAACATTCAGCACCCAGATACTAAAGTCTCTCCTAAGAGCAGGAGTCAGAGGTCAACCAACCATACTAACAATACACACTGCTAAGGGACCAAGCAATAGATTCAGAGAGATAGAGGAGAAAAAAAGAGAGACACAGACACAAAATATGCAAAGGTGACATAATTGATGTCTTAATTGACTAAACAGCAACAATGAATTTTAATGCCTAATAAAATATATGAAAGCTATGCTAGTTTATTTAGTCATTTGACTTTGTATAACCAAGATATAATAATTCTATTAACAAAGGAAAATATTTTACTAAATAATTAAATGCGGTAACAAAAATACAGGCTTTATATTTTTGCTTCACCTTCCAGTACACATGCTCAATTTACTTTCAATGTAAGTGAATTATTGTTAATAGGTAGCTGACATAAATCAGTTATGATCTGCCCGTCCAATCTGCTGTACAGTATCTAAAGCTTCTGTAATTATTATGCATGATGTTTTTATGACCTTAACTCATAAACATTAAAATTTCTATAATGCTCACTTTCCCTTTTCTTATAAATACATAAAAATAATAAAGTTAGTAAAATTAATAAACTTCTCTGTGTTTGTTTTTAAAAAAGGGTCAAGTTAAAATGATTTTTTGTGGTAACCTGACAGCATGCCACAGACGCAAACAAAACTTTATTTTAAAGTTTTGTTTAACCTGTAATATAATGATAAATTAAATTGTTTTGATTGAAATCTATAGGTGCTGCGGTTTCTTTATCACCTCCTGTTCCGCTAAACTCCTGATGTGTGAAACAGACATGGGAAACTGTTAAGAGGTCTGTTCGGTGATAAACTCAACTATAGGTTCTGCATAGGACCTGGGGTCAAAGTCTAAGGCCATTTCGGCTCCCAAAACTGCCCCCTACAGTGAAAAAAATAACCCTTGTGTTTCCCCTTAGTGGAATAAAGCAGACACTGATCTATAGCCCAATATAGTTCCTCGCTTTATCTAATGATGTCCATTGTGGACACAGTGCCCATTGCACTGTGGGCAGAGAATGACATCATCATTTGGTTGGTTAGCATGTAAGACTCTTTGAAGTGTGAACGGTGTGTGTGTGTGTGTGTGTGTGTGAGACAGAGATTGGTGAGAGCAGAATTAGTTTGCCTGAGGGAGGCACCTCAAAAGGCCCCACACTATTCATTCCTGCACAAAGAGCAAGAGAAACAGAGAAATAGAGAGAGAGTGAGAGGACATGTTAGATGTGATAAAACAGAACAGGGAGGGAGTTGTACAGATCAAGCTTTAGACTGAGCTTTTGTGTACTCCCATAAATGAATCTCTTAGCAGTTTAAGTGGGTCAAGAGGAGCATTTTAAACTTGAAAGAAACCATCTTTTATGATTTCCTCTAAAGAAAACCACCAAAAGGTTTTCATGACATCAGTCTCTCTCTGATCTCATGTTTGAGTAATTCCAGGAATGTGTCTTTCTTTAAGGATAACGTGTGTCAAAGTGTGAGGCTGGTATTATGTGCACTGGGTTTTAAGAGGCATGGGTGATATTGGACTCACAGTACCAAGCTATAAGTGGGAACGTTTAATCCTAACACAAGGCCCAATGTACCTCCCTGTCACCTCATAACTGAAAAAAATAAACATAGTACTGCAGTCCAACTCTGCCTTCTGTGGTTGGGCTTACTATGAAAAGAAAGAACGTGAAGAGAAAGGGGTGAAAATAGCAGAGGAAAATTGAGGAAAACGTAAACGGACAAGAGAGACGACTGTGAACCCTCCTGAGCTGAAAAGCAAGATCTGGATGAATGGATTTGACAAAAGGGAGAAAAAAGGCAAACAAATAAAAAGAAAAAGAGCAAAATAGAAAGAAAATGTCTGATTTGCTATAAGCTGCAGGATATGAGAAAGAGAGAGAGACACTTTTTAATGAAGATGCCCTGCTGAGTGTCAGAAGACCAACCACAGACAGGTACCACAAAGAAAAAACTTCTCTTACATTATGTAAATTCTGCTTGATGGTAGCCAAAAATGTTGCTATGTTATTCAGAAGTGTTTAAATGATTTTACTCATGACCAAACTCCAATTAATGAGTTTTTCTAATTTATAACAACATGGCAGACACCATCTGGTACCTGATTTTCTATTCAAGGTTAATCTAAAGGAATGCACATAAAATGAATGGGATAATAAAGAGGGAGAGAAAGCTAGATGGCACCTGTATGATAACTAGCCTCTTGTAATTTTGACTAATTCAAATCTAATTGTAGTTTTCAAAGCAATATAATGGTGCATTACATTCACCAATCCTAAAGGTCAATAAAAGTCATTAATCACAGACTGATCAATTAATGCTGCTGTATGATTGATGAGGAAATCTAAAGAAGTGTGTGATCCGACTCAGTTTTGTTCTTTTGTTGTGCGTCCCAGCAGTGGCGCATGTGAGTATGCACGCGTCGGCTGTGGGGGGAATGGCTCTGTGTTTTCTATAAAGATTCATGAATGTCAAAGCCTGAGCAATCAGACTCAAGAAAGAAGAGTTCAGCAATGGCATGCGCACACACACACACACACACACACACACACACACACACAGAGAGGGAAGACTGCTTATGCTCTCCTCTCTCTGGTTTTGAATAAAGAGCACGCTGAGAAATATATGCGTTTCATATGTAGAGTAGTGGGAAGCAGACACACAGCAGCTGCTCTACAAGGAAGGCCCACTGAAGGACTCTGAAGGCTTTTGCGAGTTCTTAACTTCCTATTTCCTCTGTGGTTTAACTCCAGTTCAAATGCAGGAAAAAGACCCATAATAATAGAGACACACACTTAAACTACTTTACAAGCTTTGATACTTCAAAAGGCATTAGATGTGTGTTCATAGAGAACAGATGTCAAACAAACTGTCGTGCTGCAGTATACTGGGGCTGGTTTTCATATAGTACGAGGTAGCCTGGCTTTATTGGGGGTAATGACTGGAAAAAGGAGCTGAGAGGACCAAGGGGATTCTGTGCTTTGTTTTGCCCTGACCTGGATGGCAGAGAGTTCAGGTGAGGGCTGTAAAATCACCAACGCCCGCCTATTAGTCCAACAGGAAATTATTCCGCTTTGCAGGGGAGTGTGTCTATAGCGTGAGCTTTCTGAACGGCACTTTGAATTTGTGTTTTATGCTTCCATAGACACTACTAGTTTTACATGTAATTACACATGTAATTATTGTAGTTTTATCAAATTTAAGCCAACCGGCTTGCTCTGTAAAAAGGGCTGTTTACAAAAGGGAAACCCCAAAAAGTACTTAATTTATTAATAGGTTGAATTCACATTTTTGTGAATTAGTGACAGGCTAGCAAAGGACAAACAGTCTGTGGTAGCGTGAGGGCACAAAAATCACAGCAGTGTGTTGTGTGTTCTGTCTGAGTGAGTGTAATTTGACTTAACTGCACTCAGGAGGGGGCTGGGAAAACAGGGTCTGCAGAGCAAGCCAATCAGACTGCATTAGAACTATCAGACTGGCATTAATCAGAACCAATCACAATACTGATCAGAGTGAGTGGCTACTTAAATGCCTTACACACTAACACGGCCCCAAAAAAGCTTATTAGGTCACGGAAAATTCACATATCCTAAGGGTAAACACATTACCCAACACAGAAAGACAAATGAAAGTCTAAAATCAGCAAGACTTTTTGCCGACTTGCTGTTTATATGCTCATTAAAGTGAAAAAGGGGTATTTAGACTAAAATGATTAAACCTAATTTTGCTTTCCCAAAATTCAACTGTTTCTTGTTTTGAATGCACTCAACATCAAACTAAATCAACAGGGAAAAATCCAAATGTAATAACAAAATGACAGGATGAAATACAATTATTGTAAAATGAGAAAAAAACACCATAAAATCTGTTCAGAACTTGTGCAAGAGTATTGTTTGTGCCTGTTTTGTGACGCAGTAAAAATAAAGAAGTAATAATACTAGCTCCCAAAATCTTTTGGGGCACTTAAGCATTTTATATGACCAGCACATGCTATCCAGGTGGCTAATGAGTGCAAGGTGCTCACCAACGATTAGTCAACATGTCATTACAAGCTGTGAAGAGAAAAGTGACAACCCTTTTACTTTGCCTATTCTGTCTGTCAGTCTTCCTCCCATTCTTTACGGAACTCTATAAGAACATCATGGGAGGTCAACCATCACACACATTTGTTTATCATCTTTCATTTCTTTTCCTTGAACGAGTGTGGAGGTCAGTGTTTTGTATCCACAGGTGCTAACCCAAGGTTCTGCCCTAACAGAAAAGGACACAAGGACTCAGACACAGGAGGCCACAGTCAAAGCGCCACAAAGGACAGACACACCTAATTAACAGAGCATGGGGATTGTTTTGTTCTTCTGAGTGCTGTCTCCCGTTGTCCGTTGAGGATTTGAGGGCAATGAGGTGTGGAAAAGTAGAGTTGGGGTCTAGTTTTTTGGGGAACTGTCCAAAGATGTGGTCTGTTGTGGGGAGGGGGACACATGCCTCAGAACCAGTCAAGCATCAGGAAGAGAAAGTAGATCCACTAGTCTCTGAATGTTATGAGAGACCCCAGAATGATAAGAAGAAATGTGAGAAGGAAATGCTCTGCTGGGTGTAAAGCCAGAAATGCATAGACACACACACACGCATTGAACCAGAAACACACAGACACATTTACACACCCACACACGCATTGTGGTTGACATGCTAGAGGTAAATGACTGGATGGTGAGTTTTACATGCAGGGGTCTAGTAAAGTATCTTGCCTTCATTCTCACGTTGAACCTTGCATTGTGCCTTACTGACCCCACTAACGCTAAAACTTACTCACTTTAACACTTCCACTGACACTCTGTTTTTGTAGAGTATCTGCCAACCTGCAGGGCATCTGTACTTATCCACATAGTAAATCACAAAAATAGGACAGATACCAGTTATCAATGGCAAAGGTTGTAGTCAGATTTACAGTATTTTACTGTTTTGTCCTAAAAACGTTAAAATGTTACTAAGCGACTACTAAACAGTGAACTTACCTAAAGGAAAATAAATGTACATGCACTGTATATTTACAAAGGTCAATGACAAAAAACTGCAACTAACCACAGACTAAATAACAGCAATATATTTAACATTAAATACCGTCAGACATGTACATCACTGTTTGTTTACTACATACAGTTTTTACATCCTGTTGTCAAACAAAACCTTAATCGCTTAACTGTGTTGGTATCTTCCATACTCTCACTGAGCCATCAGTCTGCAGAAACAGATTAATGTAGACTAAAGCAGATATGGTAACTGAATAAACTGTTTAATTATTTTATTCAGTAATGGAAAGTATGGACTATTTATTTCTAAATTGACATTGCACGATTGCTCAATCCATTTTTAGGGAAGCTGCACTTCCTAAATTGTCTTGAAGTAATTGTCACTGATATCTAACTCTTACAGTATTACATCACATAAAATTATGCTTTATAAAGGCAAACAGAGGAAAACATGCAACAGTAGCACGCAACCTTTGGGCTGAAAAAGTAGTAAAGAACCAGTGATGTCACAATAATTGATGTCACCTATAGAGCTATAGAATAAAGAGCACATGAATGACAGAGTGTTAACCTGCCTGTAGATCATCACTCACAAGAATCCGCTCCTGGGGCAAAGTCATTGTAAAATATTCCACTTCCACAATGATCTGACTAACAAGGTGTGGAGTTACATTGAGATAATGGATGGCATAAACCTCCCGATGAGACCATTTGCCCTGGGCAGCAAACTTTAATCTAAGCTGTGTGAGAATGTTGGTCAATACCACATGCAGAGAGGAAACTCTATTAAACACTGCAGTTCACACACCCACAGCAAACAGCCTGAGCTTCCCTCAGCAACACAATATACAAGTCATACCCTGATAGAACCGACTAATAAGCGAAAGTAAAGAGAGAGAGAAAGAGGGGGTGGAGATTGTCTGAAGACTTAGAAACTCTCCATGGACACCTGAAAAGCTCTATTCAAAAATTCTCTGAGAAACCCTCAATTGGCTCCCCAATCAAAATGCAATAAGACACGCATACATTTCTAAGAAACAGCACAAGAGAAGGCCTGTTACACTACAAGTGTGACCAAGATTCATAAGCCTTGTGTTAACTTTTTATAATTCAAAAACAAAACAAACTTCTTGTGCTTCTACACACAGAGCAGCACCAGTACAAGTAGCATAGATTAGATAAACTCCTCTGTTCTATCAGCACAATGCTCCTGAACACTCCTTTAAACTCCTACCTCTCCGTGGCTATATCCGTTTTCCTGCTCGGATAAGACGCCGGTGGTCCCGTGACTGGAGCACGGAGCAGCAGCAGTCATCTTTTCTCTCTCTCTCTCTCAGACTGACAAAGTAACTAAGGGAGAGAGAGCAAGTGGCGCCCACTCATCTCTCCCCACCTCCCTGCTATTCACAGGCAAATGCAAGTCTAAATACCAGATGGGTCTGCCCCAGCAACTTCACTAGAGGGGGTGGGGGGGTCGAGGCTAGAGAGAAGGGGGATGGGACAGGAGGGTGTCTGTCAACAACACTACAAAGACCCTTACTAGAGAGGGCAAAGAAAAGAGGGGAGCTAGGCCCTAAGGGAGACGAAAACTTGGCACGAGGGTGCTAACAGGACCGTGTGAACCCATATGAGTAAAAAAATTCAGAGCAGAAATTGACCAGGCAAAACAATGCTCAGCACACCAGACCTGATCACATGCACACAGATACACATACTTATTACTCAACTGCAGGAAATTATCTGTTAAAGTTTAATAGTGATGTCTGACAGGCAATCCACTTGTACCTTCAGGTTTTGGTTGTGTGGTTGAGCAAGCTGTTATATTGCCGATGTTCTGCCAGAGTGAGATTAGAACAGCAGAAGGTGTGTGGAGATTCATAATTCCTTGGAGACATAGAGTATCAATAACCTGATCAATACCCAACCGCTCACAGTATGTTGTGTGCACACGTGATTCTAATCCACCAACTGAGGCATATGTCAGTGCTCCATAAATTAAATGATAAAGAAAACTTAAACCTGCCCTCACTGCTTTAAATAAACTTTGACTGATTTAGCAAGAACTACCAGTACTTGAATTTAATGAAAACATGTCTGGGTCATACACATAAGAACATCTTTGGGTCATATTTCATGCCAAAATTAAAAGTATGAAATAAGAAATATAGTTTATTTAAATTTAACTGTATTTTTTCTAAAAACTATAATGTTGTATGTAAAATATAATACAAATATAAAAATAACATTATTATAAATATAACAAGTTTTTATTTGGGGGTGAAATGTGTACAAGTTTTCGTGTAATTTACTCATTTCCACTCATTGTGAAAGACAGAAACACGCTCATCCTCTCAGTGTTAGTGAGCAGAGGCATGCAGAGTGTTAATCCAGCTCTTTAGTGAATGGATACTATTGAGCTGTCCTATTATCATTATAATGATAGGAAACACAAAGATGCCATTTCCTCTGACTTTCAGCGTGTGACGCTACTGTATGTTTTGGCCTGAAACCACACAGAACAAATGAAGTATGTTTCCTCCTACAATACAGAGAGATTTGTGATCTATGTCTTGATGAAATCAACCCACATTTAGTGTGAGCTGTAAAGAAGGATTCTTCTGTAGAGAATCCTGCTTTGTCTTCTCTGTTGTTCAGCAGGCATCTAGTCAGACTGTCTCTTCACCTACATTCTTTCATCAGACAACAGGAATCATCTCGGTGATTTTTTCCTCTCTACAGATTTACACACACAGACCATCTGGAGCAGAAAGGATTCACACATAGGCCTCTACTGTCTGCAGTGCCCCAGGGCACATGCTTACAGCTTTGCTGTCACTTTCTGCATTGCTTGCTGCTGTGATTGCCTGCAGGGCTCTGATCTAGACAATAGATTGTCAATATTATGTTTGTCACCCGATGTGTGTCAGTAAGCTCATAGGGGCTCAGTAATGTCAGAGAGAATTTGTTTATTCATTCATCACATACACTAGCTGTTTATTTTAAAGTGAAATCTATACAGGTCACACAAAAGTAAAATATTCTCCAATTTACATTATTTGGCTACTTGGCACTTTTTTATTTAAAGAACTGTACCAAGAAAGTTATGGAAGACCCGCATAAGCGCCACAGCTTAATATGTCAGGAACACAAATGAAAAATAAAATGCAACACTTTTTTAATAAAACAAATTATTTTGGTGGCTGTTTATTTATTTTTTAATAAGCTAGGTTGTTCTGCAATTATAATTACAGCATGAAGTCTCTCCTCTCCTGTGGGTTTAATTCAGCTTCAGCTGTCATATCACACATTGTTCACAATGACAACAATCCACACCGCCCAGTTTATCAGCCAGGGCGGGACCAGTTGCTAGGTAACACACTCAAACAGGCACTGTCTAAATCTGGGATGAGCTGATCTGTCATCAAAGACAAATCAAGCACTGGAGCCCTGGATGTGGAGACTCGCAACACACCCAAAAAACAAAACAGAGGCTCTGGACTCACATGGACCATTTATATAGAACACACACACAAGCAAGCGACACATATATGCACACAATGGTCACATAATGCTAATATACACTTTGCAATATTATGAACTGAATACACAACCAATAAATATATACAGTGTGATTCAATTAGCAAGTCCTATGAAAAGCATACTGAAAATACATTCACAAGGCAGCGTGTAAAAGGACAGGTGGCGTGTTGGTGTATTTATGTGTTGTAAGAAAGAATCATGTAGTCTAGTAAATTGATCCCAGCAAGTTCCACAAGTGTCATTCCGCTGAGAACATCTTAACACCGCAACACAAAGACTTAACAGTATGCATGTCCCTGATCTGAGACCTGTGAAGACAGCCTTCGGAATAAAGAGATTAAATCTGCAACCAGTATGAGACTGACTAATAACCATGCAGTTGTATGTAAATTAATCCATCTTTATTTTAAACGGCCTGTTGGAATTTTGTTGTAACAAAAATCTGTCTTTGATTACTACACGAACATGCAGACAACATTTGTCAATTTGCCAACAGATGGCAGGAGAGGGTTGGAAGTCGCCATGCCAACAGAGCAAAGAAATTGTGTATGAATGCTATCATGAGTCAGGAATGAGCACTATGATTATGCTAATGATAAAATCTGATAGTGGACCATCTGTCTCTGCAGGGATTGTGTGTGTGTG
>JAZGTJ010000473.1:23278-50810 GCA_036877575.1 Botia almorhae
AACACAAGGAACTTCTCAGAATGGTCTGATCACAGAGACAATTGTTTGTTTGTGTTAGTTGCCTGACATCATTGCCAGTCAGGGATTTCCGTAATAGCTGGAGCTTTAGAAACACTGTATTCTTCTCTGAGGAGCTCTGACTGTACAAACATCAGTCACTTGTCAGTCAGAAAGTCTGCTGGAAAACCTACATGAAATTATTCTGAGTGATTTACACCTTGTAATTAGACAGCGGTACTGGTGCACTGAATATATATTAACCCACATAAGCTACGCCTCAATAACAATGATTTATCAATAGAACAAGCTATTCTAAAACCTGAAGTATGAAAAGGTCCAAAAAAGTAATGTATGATAACAAGCAATGTTTAGAACGAAACTCTAAGTCTCCTAATAATCTTTCACCACTTTTTACAGTGTTGTGTGCACTACAACAAAGCTGCAGAGAAAACGTTCATGTGTAACACTAAAAGAACAACACAAAATACAGCACTTTTAAAATGAATGTGGTAATAACAGCACAAAAAATTGTGCCAGACTCTGGACTAGATATTATTAACAACCGATGATCACTCACCTTGTCATAAAACTCGTAGAGTTGAACAGTCTTGTTGATTTTTTCCTTGGTGTCTTCCACTCGCTGGGAGAAATCATGCAGATGGACCCAGAATGAACGCACCTTCACCTCGTACACCTGGAGTTCTGCAGAGGAGATGTCCTCCCACTTCTCCAAACGCTTGAGCAGAGCCTCTCCGCTCTTAGAGTGCTCCTAAACACACACACCAAGCATGACACAGTGCTGCGGTATGAATAAGGTGACTACATTTAAATGGTCACAAACACTCTAAAGCTTGTGTTGACACAATTAAGCAAATGTTTGACTCCTGTGGTAAAATATTACTTAAAGATCTCACAGTTCAAATAGAGACAGGCAAACAGTATCAGGCATTTATTAAGAAAATGTATGAACTTTGCAAATGTAAAGGGTATAAGGTGTGGCGTGAAGCGTGTTTAATAAGAGTTGACATACATATGCAGCTGTGTAAAAATCTTTGAAGAGAGCCTGTTTCTGGTGTAGCTGCTCCAAGGAATCTTCCAGTTCACCGAGTGTCTTCAATCGAGACTCTCCAACAGCCTCTATCCACTGACTCACCTAAGAGACAACACACACAAACAAACAAACAGATTTACTTAGTTTAAAACAAAATTACTCACAGCACATGAATTCAAACATGATGCACATTCATAGTGCATTTATAACTGACATCGGCTGTTACTCTGTGTTCTGTGTGGCAGTTAATTCTGATAATTCCTGTCATCAACTGAAACGTGACACAAAAACATCAAGTGTGTGACGTGATACAGATGCTGTGATTCAGGATTAAACTTTCTCAGGGTTTGCGTGCATGTGTGTGTGCGCGCCTGGAGAATTTGTTTCGGCAATTTCCACTGTGTTCATGCCAACCTGTTTTTTTTCCCACTTTCTGCCTGCTGGGCACAATCAGTCATAAAAACAATGAGATGAATAAATCATCAAAACAGTGCATGTAGCTAAGTGAGACTGTTTATGAGTCAGTAAGTTTGTGCATACAAAATTTCAGCCCAGAATTCTCCATTCTGTTGTGCTATAGGAAATCAAGTACAAAAAACTAAACTAAATATAAAAACTCGTGAGTTGGCATAAAAATGAAGTGGTGACATTTATTTACCACTTCAGAACCTTACCTAGAACATATCAGTAAAGAAATATATCGCCTGTTGAGCATGTGTAGGATACTGTTATTATTATCTGTCATAAAGAGAGCTTATAACAGCAATAACAATGCATTAGTCCTCACCTCTCTGAACCCCTCCTCTAGAGTCTTAAACTCCATGATGAACTCCAGTTCCTGTGTGCATTTGTTGGACAGCATCACCAGCCTGTGAACCAGCTCGTCCACCTGGTTATACAGACTCCCTGCACTCTCGATGGCATCTCTGTAACACAAACAAATACGTTTCTTCACAATAAATTATTTAAAAAGAGACAATGCTCAGATGTTGTCCTGAGTTTGATACTAGTGCCGGAGAGGAACTCTAAGCATTTGTGCAGAACAAAAAATGCAGAATATAGCGCTGTGATCTGATTGGTTAGGACTGTCTTACAGAGGACACTGATTGGATGAGACATTCAGATTGAATGTGCATGTTTGTTGGATAGAATGGTTTGGCAGGGAGATTCAGTGTAGAGTAATGCTGGAGTGTGTGTGCGGGTGTTGTGTGGATTTAAGAAAACAGACTGCAAAAGAAAAGTGAGTGAACTTAACTGTACATGTTATTTGACTGTGAATGCATCTGTACAGTATGTCAGTAAAAATCCATCTCTTTACATGCATATCAGTAAGATGAGTAAAAATGCACTATTTGTGTATGTGTAAATATGTAAGTTACAGTCTTGTGACACACAGTGACAGAGTACATTGTGTAAAGCCGCAGAGCTTGATGTCTACTGGATGACTTCATCACTGCTGTAGTTCACTTACACAATACTGTATTGTGCTCTAGTCAAACATTCATACAACATTTCCCCTCAATGATATGCACATGCTTATCACCCACGACATAAATGTCAATATTAAAATCCAGAATTCTTATCTTTGTTAAGTGTTTTGGTAGTTAAAACAGGAAGGGCTAGCAGTTCAAAAGCCCAAACTGCTGCACAGGCCAAACAAATGTGGCATATGCATAACAACACAGCCATACTGACTTCTGCCCACCCACTGTTACAAACATATATGCAAACATATATTTGCATAATTATGGACGATTCTGAATAACGTACATGAGTCATTTAGGTTTGGAATGACATGAAGGTAAATAAAGAATGAAAACACTGAATAAAGAAGTTTTTTTGGGCAGTTGTTTTTCTAAGTTTTTAATAGAAGTTCAGTGTTGGAAAGAATTTGTGGATTACACACAATGAGTGGCACAAGGGGCTAATCCATGACCTCTGAGTCAGTCCAAAACCCACCAATTACTCACAGCACACACCCAAAACAAACTCTGGCTATCACCGTATGCGGGAGATATCAAAGCATTCCAGCAAGAGAGAATGACAAAAAAGAGTGAGGGAAAGATAAGAGTCTAAGATGAATGCATGAAAAATCAGAAGCCTTCATTGACATCTCAGTGTAATAGTACTGTGTGTTTAGATAGAGTTAAGAAAGTTAAGTTGTTTTATTTTAGCAGAGTTATTTTTAGACCTGGGGTTAAATGCCTTTCCATCACTGACTGTTTGATATAGACAGTAGTGAAAAAAAATTAAAAAGATGAAAAAGGAAAAATGTTACTTTGTTTCATTACTGTAATGTTACTATTTTCATGTTTATGTACATTTATTGTGTTTTTAAACAGCAACTGGTGATTAACAACAAAAGCATTTCAGTCAGTGAGAAAGGAAGAGGTGATAGTTCACCTTTAGGATTCTGAAGAAGTTTTTTGAAGACAAGGTCTAGACTGAGAGGTGTTATGTGTAAAAGTGTCACAAACACAGAAAAACAGAAAGAACGAGTCGGATTTGTTCACTATTGTCCAGCACTTCAGTCTCCGTCACACCTGACTCTTTGTGTGTCTGTCAGTATTCAGGTGATGTGTTAGTGTGTGAACGCTTCAGCTAAGATTTCATTTTGGAAGCACATGAGCAACTTTAGAACATGCACAGCCCTTACACTAAATGTTCACACAAAGAAATTCACCACTAAATGAAAGCACATTATTAGAATCAGGTTAATAAAACATTAAACAAATTTACTAAACAGTTGATGCACTTGTGCATGTGGAATCTTACTGCAAAAACATATTTTTGTACCTAATTTGCCGTAATTACTAACCACTAATATATTTATTTATTTATATTTATTTAATATATATATTAGGTTTATTACAGATTGCACTTCATTCACAAAAGTCAGGGCTATTTTACAGTGTATGTTGGAATGTATGTTGGCAGTTTATCAAATGCTCTACCAATGAATCCAAAAGTATTTCACAAGTTTTCCCTTACAATCAGTAAAAACAGTGTTTTTTAAAAACAGACCTACTGATGACAGACATCAAAATGAATGACCCTGAAATCTTTCCAAGTATTACAGGAATATTAGAGGAGACCCTTACAAACACTGGGCTCTAAGTGTATGTTTATACTGTATGTCTGAGCAGGAGGCAAGTAAGCCAGCACAGACATGTCTGCATAATTTAAACAAAGTCAAACAGGAAGTAGCACCAGAGTCCCACTGCATCCAACCTGGACCATGTTATCAGACACAGACACATGTGCATGCTGGTGTCTGTTTAGGTCTGAGATTGTGTATGTTTCAGGATGAAAATAATTGTGTGAAGATAAAGACACTTGACTCTGTGCTGTGGGAAAAAAACATTTACACTCCCTTAACCTGGAGCTGAACCCAACCCTGATCATCAGAGGCTTATACATGCTCTCCCAGGCTCTCACTAGTTTCTCTCTATCTCTTAGGCAGCTGAGATGTTTTACATTTTTTGTAATGCGATGATCTTGTCTCACCTGTAGTCCTCGGTCAGGCTGACACTGGTGTCTTCCTTTCTTAGACGGGACAGAGCGGCTCCGCCCTCCAGCTGTAGCCGCACCAGCCTGCTGTCATCCAGAACGCTGCTCATCAGCTCTCGGTACTTATTTAATAAGATCTGAGCCTCCTACAAAGACACACACATACTTATACATACACTCTCAGTCAAAATTTAGGACACACACATTTATGTTACTGGTTTCCACAATATAGACAATATGAAATAACTACCAAATTAAACTTATACAAACTCATATACCTAGAAAACATGGTAGTGTATAATGCAAATGCTCCATTCTAGCTCCCTAATATGAGTAATGTCCTCAGCACACACATCAGCGCACCTTGCAATTATATACACTATTGAATAACACCAGTCCGTTTTCTGTTACACACACCCCATCATTATGTTCCTGTCCCACAAACTCCTAATCATCTCTCTGGACTTACGAATGATACCAATGTCCACGGCAGCAACACACAAATGCTGTTATTACCTGTATATTTGCTCACACACACATGCATTATTATTCATTAAATAATACCTACACCTTCTTAACATAATCCCAGGTCATGTTTGTACTCATTAAATGATCAAATAAGCTTAAACTACAGTACAGTACTATGTGTAACTGACATTACTGCCACACCTTCAGGTGTGTGTGGGTGTATGTGGGCGTACTTGCTTTGCCGCACATTATAGTCCCATTGCATGAAGGTGCCAACTTTAAAGCAATTTTGGTGTACAAAAACATGCATTAAAAACAAGAGAGATAAAGGAAAAAAGTAAGACAGGGAGGGTCTTTAAAGGAAGGATCTGTGAGGATAAAAGGGGGTAATAATGGAGACGTGAGATGTATGGGGAATGGAAAATGTAAAGAAAGTAATTGTGGGTAAAAGACAACAAGGGAGATGGGAAACATTTAGATTAATGAAGGAAGACAGAAGACAAAGAAGAACGGGAAAAGAAATGAAAAGACAGAATGAGATCTGCTCTGGTTTTCTAGTCATTTAACATCTAAGCATCACTCTATTCTAAAGAGGCTGTTTTAACATTCAGGGCAAAGTGAAGCAGAAATCCATACCACAAAACCCTTTCTGCCTCTCCATTCTACTCCTCAAATAAACCCTCAATAAGTGATTTTAAAGATGGCTGCAGATAAACACTCCTCTGGGAGATCATTATTTCTCCTGAGGCCTGCTTCAGCCCAGAGCCTGTGGATAAAAAGCTCCTTCATGACCTCAGCTGACAGTCAGAGGTCAACACAGTCAAAGCCTTGACACACGAACCCAAACCACACACAAACTGAAGTCTGTTCATACTATTTTTTAACTTAACTTGACATCTCTCCTAAATAGATCTGTCCCTAAATCACTGTAACTGGACACTGGTGTCACTGCTGTACTTCATGGAAACAGAACAGAATTCCCTCACACCCAGAATAGATGACTTCAGTGCCATGACAATGCCCTCCAGTTCACTGCTACACTGAATCATGAAAATGGTCATAAAAGCTCTGGAGTCCTGCAGCCAGTAAATAAAACTAAATAAAATTAGAACCTGTGGCACATTAGATTACAGCCTTCCTGCCTTCAATATACACAGCTTGTTCTTTCCTTTTCAGCTTTTAGCTTTACAGAGTGTCTACAACAGATTTGCCTCAGTGTCATGGTGCTAAATGAAGGTCATAAAGCTGCATGCATGATTTTGCTTATCATAGCTACATGTACAGCAGCAGTTTTGGCTTGCTGGGATATATGAAACCACAATAGATGAGCGTGTTTCCTGTGGGACTGCTTTTAGAGGAGCTGTCTTAGAGCTTTGTACCTCTGCTGTAGGTGGTAGCACCGTGGACTCCAGTTTGCTGATGCTTTTCTGAAGCAGGTTCACAGCATCTTCACAATGGCTGGTCAACTGTTCCAACCTCTAAGATATAACAAAATAAGTCTTTTAGAGTCAATAAGAAACCAGAGCATTACAAAAATCCTCAATATAATGCAGACTGCTTGGGTTTAAAAACCGGATTAGATCAGTCACATTTGAATTTGCTGTAAAATATCTGATATAAGCACATCAAGAACTACACATCAATTCAGTTATATATTAATATGCCAAGATGCAAATTTTGCACAAAATTCTATTGGCACTCAATGTCTTGTTTGCTCAATGGTGATATTTTTTTGCATATTTTTCGTGTGTTTTTCCCTGTTTCCTCCATGTTAAAACGTTGTCTGTAAAGCTACTTCACAACTATGCACATTGTGAAAATGTTCAAGGTGACAATGATTTTCTCACCATTCTGAAAGAGACCCAGCTGCTGTGGGAATAGGGGAAAGTGCCATCAAACTCAGTGGGAAGTTGAGAGATGTCCACATGCTTATGGAGAGATTTCAATGATGTTAACAACTCCACCTGGTGAACAAAAAAGCATGCAACAGTTGTCAGGTCTAGGCTTCTGCAATTAACATTAAAAATATGTTTTGTATTGGCATTATAAACACTTCAGCTGTCACAACAGCTATAACAGTGCTTGAATTAGCTAGAATTATAATTAAGACACTCTAATCTGTTTAATAGGTCCTGTCCAGCTGTTATTGTGATAGACTCTTGTAACTAAGAAAGTTCTTTAGCCGAGAATATTTTTGGAACTCTGTGTTTTAAAATAGCCATCTATTTCTCAGACAGCACAGAGCACTGTGCTACCACTAAAGTACAAAATCTTAGTCTGAATGAATGCTGTCTGGTTCTTTAAACAGGTCACTATGCTCTCTCTGGTGTGAAGCCATTAAGCAACATTTAATAGGAGAATGTGGCTCTTTTTCTTATCTAGACCTCAGTAGATTTAGACTAAACTGTTCAGTAGGAATCCAGGTCAAATCTGACCTCCATTGTCTCTTCTACAGTGTAAAGCATGGTTTTACTTGCTAGATATTTTATTGTATAGATTGTAGATGGTATATTTAATGTATATATTTATCATCTGTCCCTTAATAAATATTCTGCGCACATTACATTATGTGACACCACAACAAGTATGCAGGAGCAATGCGTGTTACCGGTATAGAAGAAACCTTCTCCATGCGTTGAGCCAGATCTCTGTCAGCCAACAAAAGTACTGTATGGATGCATCCAGGCATGGCTTCCTACAGAGATTGGTTAGACTTTATTATAGACAGCACCTTGGTTTTTGCATTACAAGTACCAAACTAGAGTTGCGATGTTTATTACTAAACCACTGCCAATTGTTTTTTGGTTATTAACAGCTGTCATTGGGCTACCTCTACTAAAAGTGGAAGACCAACATAATTTCTGTGGGTGGAGTTCGGTCCATGTAAATAGTTCTTTGTGAACAGATATATCATGTGCCATTCTGGGTTGTTTAAGAGTAATGTTAAAGTTTACTGTGTTAAATGGTTGAGTTAAATGGTTGAGTTAAACGTTGAGTTAAATAATTGGATAAATCTTTAGTTACAAGGTGATAAACGTATTGTATTTCACCAGTTTCACGCTTAACATGTAAAATGTATAAGAATGTAATTAAATTTGTTTAAATATTTTTAACATTTATTTCAGTGATTTACAATTGTCCCGTAGACTTTTCTTGGTTGGACATTGTTGCACAAATTTCTTTAAAATAATTTTCTGTGAAAATTGTGTCACAGATGTTGTCAACAGTTCTTAAGTTGTATCTATACCCAAAATATTCCATAACCATGCATTAATGTTATTTAACAAAAGTTTCAAAAGGTTACATAACCAGCCATGAGCACTTTACTGTCATGAGCTGCATCGTAAAGCTCATGAAGTAAATCCTCCTGTCAGTGTGAATAATAAAAAACAAAAGACAAAAAAACAACACTTTGTAAAAGACAGACAAAGAAAGATCTATGGCGTCAGCTCTGGGCTTGTTTTCTTCCATGTCTTCATGCACATGCAAAATTATTAGAGCCACATCAGAACAGTAGCAAGAAAAAACTCTTCTGCAAAGAAACAATAGCATTTACTGACGAATGTTCCAGAAACATCAACAAAAAGAGCCTGGAACATATTAACTGCTGAGTGTGAACATTATTTTTTCAAAGGAAATGTAGTATTACATACAATATTATGTACACAAATATACATAGCCCTAAGAATGACCCAGTCAGTAAATTAATGATCAGAATAGTAATGAATCCCACACACAGCCATGCAGTAAGGGAGTCACCTACACATCCTGGTGCATATACAAGAAACATGAACACATACTGGTTAAAAGAATTTCTAGTCAAGCTCTCAAGCCTTTGAGAGCATAACAACAATAACAACATTACAAATATAACACTTTTTACCAGGTAAATAGAACCAGGTATGGTCAGGATGAGATGACAATGATACAGGAATGTGTCTATACATGTTTTACATATAGATAAAGCTAAGAAATATATTTTTAAGAATAAATATAAGAAGGAAAAGTGCAAAAAGTAAATAAAATCTAAAGTGTCTTTTTTCCAGGTTATTTTTATGTTGTTGCCAAATTAATTTATAAAGCAAGAGAAAAATTAATAACACTGGCTATGCTTCAAACATATCTATTTAAATACGGAAGCCTCAGGTAAAGTGCAATTGTCAGCTTAAAAAGCACTTCTATAATAAGATGATAGTATCAGTAATGGAATGGCTGTTCCCTAAGCTATCACTGCTTTTTTTCATTTAACACTCCTCTGTCAGCATCTGCACTGAATGCACTGAAGGGCATCTGAATGCATGTGTAGCTTATATCATGAACATCTCCTACATGCTGTGTAAAGCCACATCTTCCACAAGACAGCACTTGTATGCAGCTCATCATGGGTTAGAGATCATAAGGATGGAAGATCAAAGAGAAAGGTCATATGGGGAAATTTTGCAGCTGTAAGACAAAAAGAATTTCTCAGAGACCCTTGTGCTGTCCAAAACAGCGTAAATTAGAAACATTCTTCAACTTTACTTTTCCACTGATGACTCTTATCTCTTTAAATCAGGCGTTTGGTGAAGTCGGCATTGGCATGGTCTACATCCTTGTTTGTCTTAGTTGGGCGGGTTGCTGGCAGCAGCAAAAAGCAGCAGAAATCTGCATTAAAGCCTATGGCACAAACCCAAAAGCTACTTCTATTAGGAGTGCTCAAGGATCATACTCCTGTAGTATCTCTCAAAGAGCTGAAGAAATGTTGTTTGAGTGATCCTCGGTTTTCTCAAATCATTTGCACAAATAACTGGTGATTAAACCAGTTCACCTGAGTATACTTGACTTTGTAAAGCCACTTATATATATATATATATATATTTATATATATAAGACAGCCATCAATTCTCACGCTAAAGTAAATGTATGTAAAAGTTGAATATATAAGTAGGAATCCAGTTCTCACATGAGATAATAATTAGATGTTATTTTCTGCAAAATAAACAATCCCAGCTGAGTAGTGGAACCAAACCTGATTATTTCTCTCCATACTTTTGTGTCAGCGTGTCTCAACATGTGTTATTGTGTATGAATGTGTGGGAATGTAATTGTTTATTTCCACAGTTGGTAAATCACTGTTAATGTTTATGATTGTTTATGTGTTTTTTTTTTATTTGCCCTGCAGGGAGCCAGTCCGTAAAGGTTTAGGCAATAACAGTGATTCTGTTGACGGAAACTCTTCTGTTGACGGAATTCTTCATTAGCAGATGTCTGAAGTTTGGGTTAAATCTCAGGATTTATGACGTGTGTGCATTCCACACAGTTTTAAAGTATGAAAGAGGAAACGACTTGAGGACACTGGTATGTGACGCTATGCTCTCTGTGGGGGATATGGTTGCTTATAGAAGCGTGTATTACCAGGAGGGTATAAACAATAATAGCGTGTGTGTTTGTGCATCTTTTCTATTTTACATTAAACTATCAAGGCGTTCCTACCTTGAGGATGTTGAAGGCTTTAAAGAGGGCAGGGACAGGAGAACACCTACGGGCATCCACCAGGACAGTCAAACCCAGGGCACTTACTTCCTTCCTGTAACACATGTGGAGAGTCAAATCAAGGTCACACACATTTGATGAAGGGCAGGTTAAAAACACATCTGCAAGTTCAAAAACGCCACAAGTATTAAAAAAGGTCTGCTGTCTAACAAAAAACAAGACTTGTAAGAGTAGGTCACCTGAGGGTGATGTAGAAGTAGACCAAGATCCGCACCAGCTCTCCACTGTTGCAGTTTGGGTTTAACCAGACTGTGTTCCTCATTGTCACTGTCACAAGTGCATGACCTGATTTATCTCTTGTTCCTGTAATGAAGATAAAAAATGAGCAGCTTTTCGGACAACATCAAACCAAATGTGTATTTGTAATGTATAGTGTTGGAAGCAGTCCTTACCAGGCAGGCAGAGTACTCCTGAGCTCAGCACATCAGGGTTGATGTGGTGGGTCTCACTCAGAGCAGGTATTGCCCTTTGGGAGGTGGCTGTTAGTGGTAAAGAAGCTGCTGATTGGTCTTCACTCTGGCTCTTAGCCAGCAAAGCAGTAGCAGACAGGTCACAAACGATGTTGTCTACTTTCTGACATGCTGCAATATGAAGACTGGCTGTCACACACCCACATACAGTACAAACACCTAAACATCAATACCAAAAACCCTTACAACTGACTCTACAGTTGTTTACAACATCAAGATGATGATAGTTAATCTATAATCTATTTTATCATTAGAGACAATAATGCATTTTTTCATTCCTCAGTATGAGGGTAGATAACATTGATTTAATTACTGTAGGATAGTTAGTTCTAATTTTGAAAGCTTAGTAACAAAAAAGTAGCAGTGAGCAAAAAACTATTTAGATTTTGAAAACACTGAGGTGAACAAACACAAGTGCAGGGAAGACCGCCAGCACTAAACAAAGACTGAGCATTTGCCCAACCTGAACCAGTGCAAGTCTTGACCCTCAATCACAGCCACACTCTGCTAGCTAATTCAAAGCATTCCAGGTATCACTCTGTGCATAGAACCATAGGGAGGCTTGGATCTGTGCCCAGTATACGTGACAGCACGATAGGGCTCATAGATAAGTACAGATCAGCTTCCGAGAGTCATAAAACTAAAGCTTCGCTCCAGTGCACTGCCACGCACTGCCGCTACTGTTAAAGAAAATAGATACTGAGATCAAAAACATGAGCTGCACCCCTGGGAATCCCAAATGTAGCCCAGGACTCATAAAACAGCTTACACAAGGACATGGAAAACAGGGATAAATTGTCCTGAAGTGAAATCTGGCTGAGATTGCTATATTTCAGAAGGGATTTGAGCTAGAACAGCAGACGTGAGGTTCTGAGGAATCTAAACATAATGGAATGTTATTCGTCAGTTATGTGGAAGCTACGATCAGTTAAATGCTGCCCCAGACAGGGCATAGCACAGAGGGTCTTGGCTTCACACTTTGTCACTGCAGTCTGGAGTTTAGCCTGGAAAAGCCCATGGGCTATCACCTCTGTCTTTATTCTTAATGCAATAATAATAACCCTTTCTATCTGAATTTTGTTTCCTGTCTGATGTGGACCCTGAACGGCCAGACCACTTAGAATGTCTCTAAAACAATGCATTTATAAAAGGTATATTTCCACACAGCAGACACATTAATTGCCTTAAAACAGTGCCTTACTGTAAATATGTATGCACTGCATGTGTATGTCTGTTCTAAAGATGATCAGTAAATGCAATATTCTGGCCAAGCAGTCAAATGTGGCTCCCTGGAGGAATAGTTGCAGAGCTTGTCCATGCTACCTAGGTTCCACAGTCTTTGTAAACGTGTGTTCCATCTGTGCATCTCATCAGCTTTCACTCACAGCCTGAATTCTCATTAAAATCTCTGCAGCTCTTTATGCTGAAGAGGTATTATAGAGCTTAACAACACTGTGCAAAGGTAACCTGCCTTTCAAAACAAAGTATACTCAAGTTTAATTCCCTGCAAATTGCTTACACTGAAGATTTGATGTTTTACTTCTAGTCTAGCCAATTCTAGTCTTTACAAAGCAAAAGAGTTTAGACAAAATCTTATTCATCTGAAACTCTGCGATTAACTGTAGACAAACCTGACACCCTCAGAATAAAGGAGGAATGGTGAATAAAGAATAAATGAAAGAAAAGAAAAACTCACAGATAAGCTCCATTTTGTGTGTATTGCAGTAATAACGGTATTAGCAGTGATGTAATGCTGAAATAGTGTTTTGAGTCTGTGAACCACCCACTAAGACAGAGAAAGAATAAGATCCATCATAGTCAAACTACCACAACAAACACACCATCATTTATAATTTCTGCCATTCCTTTCTTCAAAGCAGCGTAACCCCCACCTGTCCTCTATTACTTTCCATAACCCCCCTCAACATACACTTAAATGCCCCTCCCCTTACCCCCTGCATTTTCTGAGGTCCCAAAGCAGGGATTTTGTTCAGGCCCACCCACCTTACCTCATATATCTCTCTTCACACCTGTACCACACCTGAGCCAGGTGAGTACATCCAACACAACCAAATCTTCAGAACGAACAGGAGGTGGGACACTAAAAACAGCCAACTAAAACAATCATCTTTTTCTTATCTGCATACACAATACTGTATAAATGTAGAGACAAGCAGCTCCCAATCACGCAAAACACCCTCAGATTACATACAACTTTAGATTTACTCACAGCAATGACAGTCCGGAAATAGAGTTTATCTAAATAAAAACACAATTGCATTACTAAAATATGCAAAGCAGAAACCCTGCATATGACCCAGACTTCTCCACAACCATTTCCTTCTACAGCTCAGATGTAAACCGCCATCTATCTTGGAACGATGTTTATTGAAATGAATGTGTGTGTCTAAATTTGAAAACAAACTGTCTACAGGCTGGAATATGACCGGCTGCGAAGCCAGTTCTTGTAAAGCACCCAGTCTAAGTAATACCAGACCCTCTCACGCTCCTCTTACAGCTCTTTCTCCTAAAGAAAAAACTCTCAGGCCATAGCACGGGCCATTTGAGAGCCATTTGTAACTTGTCAGTGGTCTGTGACCCTTCTCAGGAACATGCTTAGCACTGAGACAACACCACAGCTAGCCAGCTAATCTAGTGTAAACATACTAGGTGGGCATGGCAACAGATAAATAGTGAAAAATAACTCACAACATGCTATAGCAAACTGAGATGATTTGTGAAGTGCAATTCATGCATAACACAATTCTATTAAAAACAAAAGATGAAATAAGGAAGACAAATAAAAACATTAATTAAAATATCAAGCAGGAAAGGAACAGTGAAAAAGGTTTATGAATAAAGTGAAGGAGGAAGAGGAACAAAAGCACAGTCTTCTTCATCGGCTGAGGCAATTGAGGGAGCTTTAGATGCAAACTAGGTAGTTTAGAGGAAGCTGTTGTAGATGCAGCAAGGATGGAATCAATGGAAAATAGAAGGCTGTTCAAAAGAAAGAAAGCATATGGACAAAGTAAAGGTGAGAGGGGTGGACTTGGCAAAGATGACTCTACCTTGCTCTTCATGTTGATGGTAATGGGACTCCATGACTGTTAGCTGCTGATGCTCTGCTGGAGAGCCATTCACAGAGGAAGTAATCCCATCCTCTTGACTTTCCCCATCTCTCCTCATATTATTTTCCCCTCCTTCTGCAGTGGGTGGGTCCTCACCCTTCACCAGTTTATCCTGATTGTGTGTGTCCATTTGCTCTGGGTGCATGTGTCCATTTGTGTTTGGCCCCTCTGCGGCTGTGTCAGGGACTTGACAGCATGCTGACTCAACTCTATTTTCAGAATAGTTGGGCACTATGGCCTCCTGTTCACTCATAACCACAGGGCATCTCATAATATCCCCCCTCCCCCCGGTCTCTTCAACATTAGTGGTTTTCTCCTTGTCTGTCCCTATAGAGGAGCTGCCCTCTTCATGAACTTGAAAATTTGATGCTGTGGAGTCAGACTTGGGTGTGGTATCTACCAGACCTGTTTGAGCTGTCTGAACTGCCTCTGCAGTACTAACTGCTGCTACAATTCTCTCTGTATTTCTTTCTGATAATCTACTGCTTTTCATTCCCACATTTTCTGTCTCTTTGCAAGCTGACTTTTCTGCTTCTCTTTCTACATGTGCTTCCTTTGCCTGGCAACCTTCTTCCTCTGGGAGTTCTACCTCTGTCTTTGTTCTGTTCTCACAGCGTTCTGTCCTCACCTGACCCTGTGAAAATGTCGTAACCAGATCCTCCCCAGGCATTGTGGTGCTGGAGGCAAAGACATGTACCTTTTCCAAAGCAGCTAAAACAGGCCAATCCTCTTCCACAGCACTGGCATTACATTCTTTACTGGTATAGCTACCATCACTTAATGTCTGGTGGTTCTCATCTACTGCAGGGGGGTTAGGGACCGACTGGCCTACAGCAAGAACATGCTCCAGTTCAGGTGGTGTATGGGTGTGTGTATATTGATGGCCGGACTCTGTACACTCAGTCTTTTTCTGCAAATACACACTGGCAGCTAGAGGCTCAGAGATGGACAATGTGATGTTTTGCTGATCGGAACAGCCTTTCACATCATGGTCACCTTTCACCTTCTTAAATTCAAAACTGACTTCTGTTTCTTCAGAAACAGCTTGTTCTACGTTTTCACTCTCTGAAGTACCAGTTAACACTTCATTTCCTGGTTGTAACGTGTTATCTACTCTGCTATCCAGTTGCACTACATTAACTGGTTTGTTGGCTGGTTGGGATGCACTAATTAACTCACTCTCTAGTTCTACTGTGTTGACTGTTCTGCAGTCGAGTTGGGAAGTGCTGACTAGTGCAGCATCTAATTGAGATAGGCTGGCTGATTTGTTGTCTTGCTGTGATGTCTTGACTGGCTCAGTGTCTGGTTGTGAAGTACTGACCAGTGTGCTGTCTGGTTGTGAAATAATGACTGGTGTGCTGTCTAATTGTGATGTCTTGACTGGTATGATGTGTGGTTGTGATGTGCTAACTAGTTTGTCATCTAGTTTAGATATGCTTACTGGCTTGCTGTCTGCTGGTAACATGCTGACGAGTTTGTTGTCTAGTTGTGATGTGTTTGTTGATTTGCTCTCTGGTTGCGTGATTTTGACTAGTTTATTGTCAGGTTGTGATGTGTTGATTGATTTGCTGTCTGGTTGTGATGTGTTGAATGGTGGGATATCAGAATGTAAAACAGTATCACTATTGTGTTGAGTGACACACTCTTTTTCAGATGCATGCTTAAACACACTGTCACTAGAGGCTGTACCTGTAGCACAGATGGGTTCAAGCCCTTCCACCTGCTGATGCTGATTCTCTACCACAGCAGGTACAGTGGGGGTTAAGATCACAGGTTGGTAGGTACCATTCAGGTTTTCCTCAATCAGCATGGCACACACCATACTCTGTGAGCATGCTCCATTCTTTGGAAGACTCTCTGCTGGTTTGGCTTTAAAGTGAGTGGATGCAGCAGCCTGTGGTTTATGTAGATTTCTGTAATTCATGCTAATGGCCTGAGTGAGGGAGCCTTTCTGAGGGGAAAAACGTGGTAAGGAGATATCAGCTAGCTCCACATACTCGCCCTCTGAATCCTCGGCTGTACAGCTAGAACTCCGCCCACTGTTATCTTTACTGATCTCATCAGGAGCAGGGAGGAGCTTAACATCTTTGCTTTGACTGTCCATCTCCCCTGTAGAAGTGTCAATAAAAAATGTACATTCTGTGTCATCAGGGTTGTCCTCCTGATCAATGACAGAGTCCCTCCCCAATCTGTCCCCATGTTCTTGGGCCACATTGATACTGGCACCTTGTTTCGTAATTTTGGGAGGTCTGCTGATAAATTCGGGGTGAACAATATCCTCCCATGGGACCCTATATATATCATTATCAGCTGATAAAAGACAGTGTTCCAGGGCGGTTCTTCTGACCACACTCCTTTCCCGGTTGATGGAGTGCAGCCAGTCCATGGTGAATAGAGAGGTGTATGCTAGCTTTGGCACGTCCAGCTCCTCCACATGCTGCCCGCTAACTGCCAAACACTTCACTGTGATGCGTGGGGGGCTTTTATGTGAAGATGTTACTTGCAAGTAAAAGTCACTGGGCCGCAACACACGCCAGTCCAAAGAGGAAAGCTGGATTATGACCTTTTCGTGGATACACAGTGGCCAGCCTTCATGCCGAAACAGGAAACCACAATATGGAAACTGCAGAGAGAATGGAAGGAAACAATCAGTCAGGTAATCTATCACTGTAAATCTACAAGTTTTTATTAAATTATCCAAAAAATACATTTAGTATTAATACGCTGTTTAAAACAATCTAGAAAAACAGAGTTACTGGTAGGATTCTGTCATTAGGTCATGTATTGAAAAACACTGTATCCAGTGTAAATTATTATGTTTGGCACATATATTTTTCAGGCCTTTATCACAAGCAGTAAGATAAGACAAATTGTCTACTTACGATTTTTTTGTTTTCCCATACTAAGTGAGTGTGCAGACAGGAGATATCAGGCATGACCCATATGGGAAACTATTGTTATCAACTAATTGCCATAACATGTTTTTCCTCTTAGTTAATGAAGCTAAAGTGTTCGAAAAACACAAAAAATATCTTTGTGTGTGAATTTCCCACACACACCTCGCTTGCATGTAAATATGAATGCATTTTTGTCAGTCTGGAGAAGTGGGCTTAGACTCAGATCACTGCCAAAACTCTCCCCCATCCAACTTAAACATCTTAAAAAGCTTGCCAATCTGACTTGCTCAATGGGGATTATAAGACATCTTCTTTAAGATGTTTTTGTAAACAACACAAAGAAAAGCACTATACAAATAAATTTGTACAGAACTGATCTAATGCAATTTAATGCCAAGCTTCATCAACTGAATAATATGTCAACATACTTCCACTTTTCGCATGTTTTTGGGATCCCATCCAATTTATGTTACACTGAATAACAGATAATAAGATCAAAGTGGCTTAAAGCGGACAGGGATTATAAAAGACACATTCTTTTCTTGTTAAATCCGGATGCTTCTTTAGTTCACTGAGACAGTTTAGACAATAAGCCCTTTTATTGCAACTCAATTCAGAACCATGCTGTCACTCTGTACCTTGTTCATCTGAATTAATTATGTTTGCAACAAAAAGACTAAACTGAGTTGACAACAACAGAAGTTAGAGCTCTATACTCCCTTTGCTATGCTATAGTATGTAACAAAATTTCATTTAAAAATTGTGTTTCTTTCTATATGCTTTGACAGTCATGTCACAGACTTTAATACTGACTCGCTCTGTGTAACAGAGTATACAATGTAACATGACTCAGAATTGCTTTCGGATATACCAGAGATGAAATGAATATTCTGCTTGAGTTTGAGTCTGGATGGCTGAAAATGACCCGTTTCCTTTGAAAGGCAGAGAAGACCAAGGGAGGAAAGAGGGTTGTGTGTCCTTGTGTGCTGAGGGTACGAGGGGGGTGAAAGGGCTTTTTATTCACAGAGCTCTTGGTTTAAGCTTCTGTTTCCCATTATTATATTCTCATTCACCTTCAATAAAACCTCCAAGCTGTGGCCCCCACCTACATGAGAGGAAGAGACTAACCTGGAGATACTCCACTGACCCCAGGTGCAGCAAGCAGCAGCTGTTCCCACAGTGTTCAAGAGTATAAATACACATGCACACAAACACTCAACAAAAAAGTGAGGCACTTGGGGATGAATAAAATGGTAGGGGTTCTGTTTAGAGGTCTTCTTTCAAGTGCACACTAAAGCTCTTCTCTCTCCCCACTTGAGCTGACTTTTACAGATATTACTTTGTGTGGAACAGCAGAGTAGAAGCGATGGGAAGTATTTGCAGGGTCTCTCTGTTTTTTATCAGGCACCACTGACTCTTTGTTGTTTAACGTAATGCCTAAGTTAGAATCTTCACAGTATTTCAGACTTCTGGTGTTTTAACACTGGCTATTGAGGTACACTGTACACCGTGTAGGCCTGCCTACCTACATCATTGTAGTCATGTCATATCTGTAAAGTGGCAAAACACTTAACAGAAAAACTTCTCCCCCATCCTTTCCTGTCCTCCCTTTGTCACTTTCAGTCAAGTATAGTGAGCATACAGCATAGGGGATGTCACAATGAAAACTGTAACTGAGCAACCAGCAGCAAAATGGAGCATGAAAAATATGTGCGTGTGTAGACAGCTGTGTTGAGTATGTGGGTGTCTGTACAGCTGTGTTCAACACGTGTGTGTATATGTGTAACTACGTTGTGTATGAGGGCCGCACTGAAGATTTGGCTGGGAAAGGTCCCTGTGCTCTGAAGCGCTGATAGGACTTCTGGGGGCTTCTTCTCAAATAACCAAAACAAGAAGCACTAACACAAACAATGGGGCCAACAGGCTTGCCATTCCTTTTGTTTAACATGCGTGTGTGTTCTGGCTACACCCTCATGATGACTAATGATGAGTGGGGGCTCAGCTAACAAAACATTACACACAGAAAAGGACATGACAGAACACCACCAGAGATCGATGGACAGATTGTGATTTCACACTAGGACAACATAGTTGTGAATGCTGAGTTTACCGTGCATAAGAGACAGGGACAGAATGACAGGGAAATGCATAACTCACACATGCATCCTGTTGAAAGCTTGTGAATACATGTCTACACAATTAATTAGCTTACATAAGCGTGTATTAGACCAAGGTTTATTTAAGCAAATGAAACATACTGATCGTTATGAGTGATCCTACATTTGTCCATTCAACCTCTGCCATCTGTGTTAAACAGACCAACACTGATTATTAACATATGCTGTGTTTTGGATGCTGGTATGCTTGTGAACCAGCCAGGTTTCTTAACTAGGTTAACCAGCTAAGAAGCTAGGCTTCTTAACTAAGTCCATCGTTTTTTACTGGTGAACAACTCTGCCTTTCCGGTCAACCAACTAGACCAACACCCAACAAACAAAAATAAATTTGGACCAGCATGGTTTAATTTGGCAGGGCTCGCCACTTTCATCAGGGAAAAAACCCACTCCATTCCCCTTTTATCTTTCTCTTTATTTCCTTGATGAAATAAAAGGGAACTTTAACACTTACACATGCATCCTGTTGAATGCTTTGTAGGATGCGCTTGGCAGGCACCAGGAAGTCGATAATGTAGCGTAGCCCGTCCCCGCGATACGTTGTCTCGACCACGTCTAACACCTGGCACAGCACGGTGGCTGCAGTGGCTTCAAATGGAGGATAGAGAGCAGAGAGTGTGCTCTGGATACAGCTGTCCAGAGATTCAGAGTCCTGCAGAGAAACATACAACACTCTCAGCTTTCAGGAAATACTCTAGAAATAAACAAGATCATTAGCGTTGTTAAACACGTTTTCATCCAAATAAACAAAATACAATATACAATGCAATATACAAACTCCATCTCCACGGTATTTTATTATCTTGTTTGTAATTAATACATACATAATGAGAATGCTAGATGTCTTCAGAAAGGCCACAGATCATTGTAACCATATGAAATGTAATATGCTTTCCATCAAACCAAGAGACAGCAAGACTATATTTTGCACCACATACATATTTACATTTACGCATTTGGCAGACGCTTTTATCCAAAGCAACTTATATTGCATTATACTATACATTGTTTCTGAGTATGTGCACTCCCTGTGATCGAACCCATTACCTTGGCGTTGTTAACGCCATGCTCTAACCACTGAGCAACAGGAAAGCTGGTACATATGAAAGCACACTGAATCATCCAGGCTTGCACTTGTCTGTCAATACCCAGGCAAAGATATTGTGTCCACATGCATCTGGAAAGCAGCTGATCAGCGTTCTTGGTGGTCTCCACGATGAGCCTTTCACTCCGAGAAGCTCAGAGGAGTACAGCGACCGGCTGTGAAATATGACTCTTGAAGACCAACCAAAAAGCTGCTAAAAATATCAGCTGCTCCAGTCACACTTTAGGAAATAGACTACTGAACTACTTTACTGTCTACTGGTTTTTCTTAAGCATAATCTCTTCATCTGCCATTAACACTTTTGAGGTTGAGTTTGTATGATTCACACCCCACAAATGTAAATTGTTTATCCTTGTGGTTTGCAAATCAACTTTCACTTTCTGCCATTTTAAAGGCAATTTTAGTTTGGCCTTTAAGAGAAATATAGTTCTCTTAAAAATTGTTATACAGCAGTCTAATATATATTTTCCCATTATATGGCTCAGCAAGCGGGCTCAGCTTGTCCCCACACATCGATGAAATGTAAAACATATTTTTTAACTCATTTTACATTTAAATATTAAATTACTGTTATTAATTAAGTTGTTAATTATAATAAATTAACGTTAATAATCAATAGTGTAAAACTAAATTATGTATTACACTATTGATGAAGCTACTACAGAAATTTAAAGATATCCAGTACTAGCTGGTTTATATTATTGTAGGAGGTTTTTATGAATGTTCCATGCATGTGGCCAATTGTAGCCCAAAGTCTGTGTGCTTGTAGCTGTCAAAATGTTTGGTAACATACAAACACTGATGTTTATCATTTATTACTCCACTAAATATGAAGAGCAGTTAGCTCAGTATGTTGAACTAAGACAATGCATCAATAATAGTACAATTGTAGTCACTCCCCCCCTAAATCTGTATTAAACACCTCAAAATTAATGTATATTTTCATAATCATCTATGTCCAGTAATGACGTACTAGTGTTCCTAAACCATTAAAACTCCCCGAAAGCAGCTCTACCCTACTAATAACTCACCCACTGGCTGTCAGGCTGTTTTCATGTAATGTATTTACTTACAGTACCACTTATGTGCCTCACAACACTACTTGGGTTACTAAAGATCAGAAGCACAGTATACCATATCTAGTGTCAGGGACATGATAGCAAGAGAGGAACTCTTCACAGACCACGCAAGAAGTAAAGCTATGTCTGGGTATAGAGCCGTATCTCCCATATCTATGTATGTCTGTATGTACAGATTATAACCTAGAGGATAAGATTATAAAGACAGCAGAACTACAGCAGGGACAGAGCTGAAGTATAGATGTTTATGTTGAAAGTAAGAAACAGAAGACATGGAAATGAACAGACTAAAGGAAAACATGGTGCAGCTGCGAGCAAGGCAGTCGTACAGGTGCACACTGAGTAAATATTTTAATTCCACCAGCACTAAACAGAGGATGAGACGGAGGAGATATGATGTAGGAGGAATGAGAAAGACTTTCCAGTACTCAAAACACTGACCGTTACAGGAAAAGAAATTACCAGAGACGACATGTCTACAGGTGTGTTTACAGAACGGGATGGAGTTAGACTGCCAGCTAGAGTGAAATACAACACAGGATAATAAAAGATGGTGGAGCACAGATCAAAGGCACATATTCTGCACAGTTTGCAGAGTTGCTGTATATTTTGTATTATATTTAGTATATTTAGTCCTCATTTCACAGTGATGTGCCCAGACACGGTAATTGCTTGGCAGGTGAAGATTATTAGTTTGTCAGAAGTTTAAAAGATCTAGTAAAGTTATTGACTAATAGAGTCCAACACAGAAAATTAGTAAATAAAATCTCATTAACAGATGGGACACCAGGTGTTTCATCAAAGCAACTGCTGCAATTTTTACATGTGTGTCTTTAGTTAGTTGTGGATATGCTGTGCCATTCTGATATCAGTGCTGTAACTCAGTCAGCCTGGGAACTGAGATTTCCCCCCATACATCTCAACCATCTGAAATAACACAGGCTCACAGGATGAAAGTGTGATCATTGTTTGACTCTCATTTTTGGTTCTAATTAGTGTGTGTCTTATGCTGGTCTCTGACACTGATTACTATATGAAGCTCTGAGAACACAAATCCTCCAGTTTCCGTTCTGATCATGCAGTCTTTCTTCTCTCTTTCTTATCCCCACCTTTTGTTATCTCCTCTCTTGTGTTCCCTCTGGTTCTGCTCTTCACTATAGACATTCCAATAATTCTAAGCTTTCATGACCTGAATCTATTACTAATTTGGGCATGAGCAAGGCATTATACACACATTATACGCATATACAAACATTTTTATTCACACTACAGAAAACAAAATTCCAGAATCTGCGATGTTTGATGTGAAAGTTTATGCTTACAAGATCTAAACAACATGGATAAATAAGCTGCATTTTATATAGAAAATAAACAATCTGATAGCCCATTGCAAGAGTTAATGAATTACATATTGTGGAATAAGGCTGCATAACATGGACAAAAAGGCAATATGCAATGAAACTGTTGAATAATGGGAAGGTATAAAATACAATAAAACAGTATGTGAATATGCCAAACCGTTTAAATTGTTTGTAAGTAATACCAATCAAATGGAAACCCAAACACAGACTAGGCTTAAATAATAATTTACATGTGCAATGTGATTTAGGAACATTAAAATTCATATATGTTGAGAGTGGAGCTCTTCAGTTTTTACATAACATCTAAACATATAGGCAGAAACATTGTTCATACAACTTGTCCTTGAATTTAGGTGACTGGACAGGCTTGTCATATTATTCTTTTTGGTTTGTGAAATTTTAAACCCAGTGTGTCTAGATTCTATTGTGTGCAAATAAACGAAAGCAGTGTGTAGCACAAAGAACCAGAACTGAAGAATCCTCAAGCAATTATGACCATCATTAAGAATTTGAGAAGAGTGAAAGACTTTTTTTAGGTTGGCAGCCTGACGGCCTTCTAAAGCAGGCAGAGGGGTTTTCCTCTCAAACATTTCCGACTGAGGTGCCAAGAAGGCATCAATCAAAGAGCAGGCTCAGGGATTTGGGGAACGGCTCTTTTGAGGCCCACATAAAAAAATCCCAAAGACTCTCTCTGCTGAATAATGTATAACATCATTAGAATTCCCATTAAACCCCACACAGTAACACACACCGGCCATCACGGTGATATCACTTTTCCAAGAGCTGTCACTCCAACTAAAACATCACTGACACACAGTGGCACAGCATAAGAGAAAGATGTTGATTAGAGGAGGCGGTGGTTTCATGGACTCATGACTCACCCTCAGTCATGACTATAACTGTAGTGTGTTCTACACTTTACGCTCTGACCCAGGAAGGAAGGTGAATCAATGCAGACTTCCTCTTCGGCACACAAAAGCAAACATTTTCAAGTCAAATACCTAACATTCCTCCTCCATTTTATACCTTTTAAAGGTAGGAAACCACAGCATTCTCTTTGTGCTGAGTCTGTGTGCTGAATATGAGACCCTAGAACAGCTCAGTCAGAGAGGAGAGGGATTAACTGCTATTGCTGCGGACTGCTTAATTTCCTTCAGATCTGAATTGCTCTTGCTTTCTTTTAGACATTAGTAAAACAAGTTAGAGAGATGTTGGTGTACAATAGAATCATTCTGTAGTCATGCCTACGGGATAAACACTGTGCTTTATGAGCTTGTGTGTGTGTGCTGTATTACTTTCTCAGACAGATATATTGTAGCTTTTGCGGTTGGACTTGTTCTTCATTGCACTGAACACACAGACAGGCCCAGACAGAACCGCTTATTTCTGTGAGAATTAATATAAAATCTAGACTAACATGCTGAATTGAATCATATCCCAGAATGTGACGAGACATCTAATGAGGGCTGTCTGTGTTTGGGGATGCTGTTGTTTAAGTGTTATTTATGGCACAGGCTCCTTTCACTAATGCTAATCATGACATGGGAGTACAAAGCATACGGCTTTGTTAAATCAAGCCTGTCCCCTTTTAAGACAGCAGCTTGGCCTTTAGCTGGACAATATTAGATTACTTTAATAAAGCATCTCTATGGGTCACACTCTTACTGGTGAACAATCAATTGCATCCGTCTCAGGGGAACAGTGAAGCCCTCTGCCGACTGTTTAACCCTTACAGTGCCACATTCTAAAAAGAGAAAGACACAAACACATTGGAAAAGTATAGTGGGGAAAAACAGAATCATGCTTTTGTACAGTAATGAGACAGCACAGACAAAATCTACAGAAATCTGATGAAAATGTGTTCTAAAACATGGAATTAATGAAACTGCCAGAGCTATTATTATATTATTTTATATAATTTATAGTATTTGAAAATAAATTAATATGAATGAGACTTTGTTCTTTGAAGTGTGTTTAAAACCACAGTTGAGCTCTAGCAGATGTGTAAGGAAAGAAGAGACATGGTCGAATGTGTGTGCATGTACTGAGAGACAGTGTATGGCAGGACAGATCACTAGAGACCTGACCTTTCACCCCAACACAAGTTACAGAATGAACCAGCTGTCCTTTAGAGCGACACAGAAAAAGAGAAAAGAGTGACAGTGAAAGAGAGGGAAGAAAGCTTCCGGTGTTTGTCTTGTGCCAGCTCATCAGGTGACTTTATGAGCTTTAGTGCGTTGAAACTCTTGCTGGGGCTAAAGGTAATGGCGGCACATTGGTGGGAATTAAAACAACAGCAGAGAGACAAACCCCCGGCCCATCCCCCAACAAACACATTTCCTTGCCCCTTAAGGTAATGCAGGCTGATAAGAAAAAGGTTCTGGACACAGGAACATTTGACACCTCACACTTCCTGAAGAGGTGAAACAACTGTTCCAGCAGCTCCATAACACTCATCAGAATTCCCACTGACCACATAAATACCGCTGAGTTAATGCACAGATTCCTGATGGGGTCAAATCTACCTGGAACACCTTTCCAATGCTCAAATAAAGCATCCATGAAGAAAACCCATTCAGGAAATATTTATCCACTAGCTCACTACACAAATGGTACTTTTATAGACATTTTCCAAGAAAATGGATCCCCAGAGAGGCAGTTTTCATAAAGGGAACAGGATAAGGGTTCAGGGAGATGAGCTATATGAGTAAATGTAGGAACTACATTTTTAATAACACTGGCAGCAGAGCTGGTTGACTGATACTGTTTTTTCAATGGCAGATACAGATACCAAATCTTGAGGGCAGCAGAGTAGGTTTATGACCAATATAATGCAACCTAATATTAGATTATCAAATATATATAATGTTGCTAAAATTAACTTTGTACTTTGGAATGTTAATTTATTTTTCCTTGCACATATCTTTACATTATAAACATGACAGAGAGGTTGCGAAATGTAAAATTACTGCTTCATGCAGGGCTCATCGCATTCCTGTTGTGAGTGTAGCAGAAAATGAATGTGCTCATGAATCAAACGTGATGCTCACACAAGTCATAAATGTTTGAGGGCTGGAAGTGGAGTGGTTCGAAAATTTCAAAACCCCTTCCAGTGTGCAGTTTCTACATGATTTAGAGTAGGAGCTGTCAGGTCCTCTGTGGGGAAGGCAGCTTGAAAACAGTTCCCTCTCATCTGATTTTTGAAAATTTACTATTCGTGCCTTAATCCTGGCATTTGCAGAACAGATTTCAAACTGTCACGAGTGCTGATGAACAGTGACAGAAGTATTTAAATACTGCTCTCAGATCATGCCAGCCATTCCCATATCCCGTTGGCATTCACTGAATGCTTGAAGAGTGACAGTCATCAGACAGCCCACATGCTGACCCACAGGCGTCAGGCCAGCAATCACTCTGATTCTTGCTGCCAGCACACTGGCATCAGCCTGTAAACAGTGTGCCATGAAGTCAGAGCCAGAAGTCACGAGAGGTCCCATCTCTATACAGCTGTCTACTTAAAACAATCAAACGTGCTTTATTAGCACCACTTGGGAGCCAGTCATTCTTTAAGGTTTTGTAGAGCGGACCAATGGACATGTTTGTGTTTGTCTAACCTTGCTAACGTATCAATAAAAAGATCAGAACACTGCAACTCACAGTTGAGCCCTTACACAGATCTTAAAATCACAAAGGATGCTAATCTCATATCTTATTTGTAAAAAGTAAGCCATGATTAACCCAATTAATTCTCAGGAAAAGGCTCTATGACTACGAATCTTGAACGAGAGAATATGGATTAAGGCACGGCTGAGAAGCAGTGGTAAAATGATACATGCTCATCTAAATCATCCACATATGAGGACCAGACTCACAGGGGCCGGTGACTCTCAGCTTCAAGTGTCTTCTCAAAATAATCCCATCTAATTTTAATCAGTTCTTCCTTGTAATCTGAACCTGTGGATGGCACACTATCTAAACCCCCTGGCAAATAATCAGTCAGATACACAACTCAAAATCTCAAGTCCTCTGGGGTTAATCTCCAGAACGGTGTACAACTCCAGAGAGGCTGCACAGAGATCAAAGCCTATTCATGAGCTCAACACAAAAAACATTGACTTTTGGCCCTCTGCCACTGATGGATTGAGTCCTCGTCTGCTCTATTGTTAACTGAGACTCTATTGGCTGAGAGCTGGATTGTGTGGCGACGCTGTCTGGGCCTGAACTCAGCAGGATGTGACAGCGTAAAGTCTTTGTGGAAGGGTTACATATATTGTAGTTCTATGGTTGACTTTGGCAGATGCATGGGTACCAGCTGTGAAAAACATAAACAACATTCAGGAGATCACATGATAACATAGTATAGGTATTTTAAGTAATTTAATTACCCTTTATCCATGCGTAAAATGTAGACTTTTTAAACCTGGATTTGATATGCTTCTGAAGGTATGTTTTTAAATTACAGTCTCTGTTCAAATGTTTTGTGGAATCTGTATTGCAGGTAACTTTTAACAGGTAAAGCTGTTAACAACTTTATGCAAAAACTTTCTGAAAAGAGTTTTCAGGTCAAAGTGAGTAACAGTGACTTTCCTAACTTGCTGTCTTATACTGTGGCCTCTGGTAACACAGAGCTCTGTATAATTGTGTTCTTCTAAACGAGCTCTTCAAAAAGGGGTCACAGGGTGTAACAGAGCAGTGGTTTAGCAGAATGAACGGAAACATGAATGTTTATATATATATATATATATATATATTTTTTT
>JAZGTJ010000473.1:50837-96427 GCA_036877575.1 Botia almorhae
AACTAAAGTGTTTAGTTTGTACATTTTGTAGTTTTGTAAACCCCCTTTTTGCATTCTCTACATATGGACCATTAATACATACAGAAAGGTTTTCTTTCTTGCCCAAGAGTGTAACACAGTGATGTGCAAACCTATAGATAACTCATAAACTCTTTGAAAACCATTTTCCTGCTTACCACCATGATATGTTGTGTTACTCAGAAGAACTAACACTTTTCATTCATGTTTTATCATTGCAAGAGAAGGAAGTTTTTATGAGTACATAAAAAGTATGTGTTTTCGATAAGCATATTGTGAAACTGACTAATGTAATGAGACAAGGTGGTGTTGGACAGCAGATGGAAGGTTAGGGCTCAGATTGTAACAGAAAAGCAATGTTAACTAAAACTTAAACATGTAAAGAAAATGGCACGCAAAGACCTGAAAAAATGAATATGAAAACAAGGCATAGCTTGATCCCATACCATTACATTTAGTGAAAGTGTACACATATGGGATTGGTGAAATCCCTCTCTCTCTCTCTCTCTCTCTCTCTCTCTCACTGTTTCTTTAACTGCACATCTTGAGTTGGGTTTATGTGTCACGGCTGTCACAGAAAGAACCAGTGTCCATGATTTAGAGGCATGTAGGACAAAATTAACCCTTTAAGTTTTCAATCAAAGTTTTCCATCCCTCTGACATGAAAAAACTTTTTTCAGACATCTGTTACATCCTTCCACCAAAACATTTTTAAAGTCAGGCCAACATTCCTAAACATGCTGGATGATCTATCTTCGTACCTCACAACATGCTCTATCTGTGCAAAGAGCATATAGCATCACAAGGTCAAAGTTTAGAATAGATGAAGGTAAACTGGTTGGTCCAAACATACCATAACCCCCACCGCTGTGTGACCTGTTGCCTAACAGTATTGTATTACTGAATACCAGGCTTATCAAAAATCAATAAAAGGAACTAACATCATCAACCAATCCCAGGATCTCCAATTATACATGTTACTGCCCTATATCTGACTATAAACAAATAGCACATTCTGAGCGTTAAACAAATCTTGTTTACTTCAGTGGTGAAAGCGATGAGAATGCTCTTTTTGATGATATTTAGCATAACACCGAAAAATAAACGGACAGAGAAAGAGATTGATAAAGAGTGGTGTGTGTGTGCCAGAGAAACAGAGATTTGCAATCAGGTTTTAAAATCTGTATTAAAGTGGTGTGATCAGGAGAGCCATCGAGAGAATTCTTCCCCCTCTACAATAAAAGAGCGGCCTACCGTAAACACACAAACACACTTTTAACATGCTATCTAAATGGGGACGCACCATAGACATTTTTAATGTGTCTTAATGTAAAGCTAATTATATATTACAGATATTATTAGTAATGCAGATAAAAATAGGCCAGCTATAACCCATACACTACTACTACAAAGGCACTTTTTAAAATTAAAAGTTTTTATTTTACTATAATAAATCAATTAATATCTAAAGTAAACGCAAACACACACACGCCAAAACAGACAACTGCCCCCACTAACAAAATGCTGCCAGCCTTTTATTCTACAGAACAGAGCTGTGAAATTCTTGTGTAACCTTTCAAGTATGCAGCTCCACTCTGAAGGGTTAAACTTTAACACACCATAGCAGACTCAAGGAACAGCCCTTTACCTAAAAAATGATACAGACACAACTCAGACGTCTCATCTCTGACCAATCTGACCAATAAACACACGCAGACACACTGAAGAATCTGAATAAAGCTACTCTTCAAACACAGCTTATAGATAACCCAGTAAACCTTGGACAAACGTCTCTACAGTGAGGTGGATTGTATTAAAGATTGTCTCGTTGCCAAACTGCCCTTGGACACAAAACAAGCAATGAAGGTAAATGAAGAAGACTATATAAATGGGTCTAATTTAAGGCTCTGACATCCTGACAAGCAGCAGCGAGCTGAATGGACAAGTTGGACTTTTCATAAGCATTTCTGCTTTTAAAAGCATTTGTTTCCAGTTATGCTGAGGCTGTTGTATGCTACAGATCATTGACTATAATCTGCAGTGTATTCTGAAAAACTGAACCATATGCAGCCTCATGTTTGGAATAAGATGTTTAATTGTACCCAGTTATACATTTTACCCAGCTCATTTAATAACAAGGACAGAGCAATTGGTCACAGGACAGGCCCAGAGGTGTACCTGAAAAAAAAATGGATGTGAGTTTGTACTCATGACAACGCTCCAGGTCAGAGGAAGTGCCTCATAAATGGTCTGAACTACGAATGTTTGTGGTTCAAGAAGCAGATGTAGCACTGAGCAACCTGCTCACAGAGTACTTGTGGTCTGGGCTAATAAATGAGTATGTGAGTATACCAATAACAATGTACTTCCCTGTAAACACATTCAGTGCTTCTTTACTTTTGCTTCTCTTTGTGCTCTCAGTTCTTTTCTTTCTGGGCCCATTTTCAATATCAACTTGAGCAAACCCAAACACAGAGGATGAGGCTAAATTGAATCCACACGTCATTGTTTTCTAGCCCAGATGGAAGGCAGAGAGAGAAAAAGAAAGAAAATGAGGAAGAGTGTGGTTTCAGATGAGAGATAGTCCTCATTTTCAAACAGTTTCTTTGTGCCACTCAGCCTCATATCACTCGTTCATATCACACTTTACACTGACTATGTGCCATTACGCCTAGAAACTGTTATATCAGCCAATCAGATGAGTTTACCAGATCGAGAAAGTATTTTCTACTTTTTTGGTGCAACATGTATCATACGGTCAGTGAACAGTCATGGGGCAGCCTAACTGTGAATAACCTGGCGTGACATGATAAAGCTGCAAGCAGTAAATGTTATCACTTCCACATAAATCTGAAATTTTGTCATAACTAGCCATGACTACAAAAAAATCAAGGACAGACAAGTCACTTTCAACATTTTTATTTATAGTGGCCCTGCTCAAAGTGAAATCTCAAAGATCCACAATCATAATTCATATAAATGTATATTAAACAATATGTCCTAGGGTGCATCACATCGCACAGTATTTTTGCTTTAACTGCGGACACACAAACTCCTTGAGGATGAGTTAACATGGTGTTAGGAGAGCCTTCACCTTTAAGGGAGTGAAAGGCCAAAAATGGTTTATACACATGCACGCTTCCTCTCCTCATGGCTGACCTCTTTATAGGCTTGCTGAGATGTAAAGGAGAGGAGTGTAAAGCAAAGAACAGCTGGCATGACATGCCTGAACACACACACTCACATTTGGATCACCCTGACAGTCATGAGGAGGTCACACACAGGCACATTTATCCTGACTGCTCTATGAAACCTACAGAAAAACCCAGCACTAAACCGAATCCAGCACACCGTCAGCTCTCAGTAGAGCTCATTTCTGCTGAATCCACAGTCTCTCTCCCCTTTTGCTGCTTTACCTGCCTCAAGGACAACATAGCCAAAACCAGATTTATCCACACACACTGCAATTACAGCTCGTACCCACATGTGACATGATCAGAAACACAAATACCCAGAAAACTACATCAAAACTACATTCAGTTTAACTTTTAGTACACTCATTCTTACACTCCAATTGATATACAGTCATTCAGCAACAGTAAGCTTCTACAGTTAAACAGCCATACTATAAAAACAGTAGCAGTGCTCCCTCTCTCCCACCCCTCCCCCGTCACAACCCCGTAAGGTAAAGCCATTAGCACCTCAACTCTGCCACCCAAATACTCTTCTAAACTCCAGAATTCACTCACCATGCTGCAGGCTGATTGTTCTTCCTACAATTTCCTTAACAAGATTCATTTTCCAGCGAGTACTGTGCGTCCCGTGCTGCTGTGTCTGTGTGTGGGTACATGTGTGCTGAGTGGGCAAGTTTGTGTATGTTGCTTACTAGCCCTTCCAAATTGCAGGTCTCCGACACACTGACACACTCCCCACACACTGCAGCAGCTCCCGAGGCAGAGACCGCCCCTCTCTCTCTGCCCCTCCCCTCTCACGTTGCTTGCATGCCCGTCACTCAAACAGTTCAAGCCCCGCCTATTGTTACAGAGCCCCTCCCCAGGACTCTCTGAATGAGGCTGCTGGAGCAAATACATACAACTGGATTCAAGCCCAGCACAAGGGAAAAACATAGCTGATTTGTCCATACAAATACATACACAAATTAGAATAAAAACCCCAATCAAAAGAAAATATTAAAATGTATTTTCCAGATTTATTTAAAGATACTGGAGCTAATTTAGATTCAAATGCTGATACAATAATTCATCCAATGGCTAAGATAACTAGATATAAATTTGCATAGCAGTGTTTGTAAAGCAGCAAAAAACAGTGGTAAAGTTTTAGGTAAGCTTAGGTTAAAGCTTAGACTTTGGTTCTTATAAAATAAACTAAAATAAATTCTGCACCAAAGCCACTTTACCATTAACAAGACACTTGTCAGTATAGCAGTGTATCTTTTTTGGCTGTGCAAATACTGCAAAGTTAGTTACATTCTGAATCCATTTTATGAATGTAAATCAATAAGAGATGTAAAAAAATAATAATCTTACATTTCCTAAAATTACCTAGGAAACAAGGTTTGAATGGAAGAGGGCTGAATTAATTGCAGAAATGTAATACTTTGCATGTATTAAATTTCAGATCAGCATGTTCATGATTCAAATCAGCATGTGTGTGATTATGTTTGAATCATGTTCATGATTCAAATGAACGTGTGGGGAATATAAATAGACAGTCCTCTTGAAAACACAGCACATTTTGAAAAAAACAAAATAAAAAACATATCTGTCGAAATAAATCCGTAAATATAATTTACTTGTTAGAACACAAGCGAGTCAGGGAAGTTATACAGGTCATTTAAGGCTACACCATAGTAATCACAGTAATCTGGCTTTACAGTGGTTAGACAGACACATTCAGGGACTGACTCCCTGCTGACTTCCTCACTGCCAGTGAATAGACATAGAGCTCCAGTGGGAGGACTAGATGAGTTAGTTCCAAGATGAGTGACTAACGCTTGATCTGCTCTCCCCTGTTTGAGTCAAGAAGAGGCAATAATGAGAAAGATCAGCTTTGTGGGGTAAAGTGAACATGGTGCACAGGGGGTCAGTGCCTCAGTCAAAAGCACAGATGCTCTCGGTGGTATTAAAGCACCACTTAACTTAATTTAAATCTTAGAAATCCTTTTTAATTGAGAAGTTATTTGAATCTCAGCCTCATTCTGTTTAAACCTGTTTCCATTCTATCTTCAGTTCATTCACTCAACTCTTACACTGTAGGAGCACAACTATCATTTATCATTTTCACCACAGTGAGTGTGACTTTTAGTCATAATGGCCACTTAGTCAGAAAGGTGTCTTCGTTTGACTGGTTTAGCTACTGGGTGGATAAAAATCTTAAATGAATAAGCCCATAAATGTAACCCTGTGTTAATCAGTTATCCCAAATATAAATGCTGCATTTTTTAACCAGACAAGCCAATTTGGATATTGATTTTCGTAAGCAATATTGACAGGGCTTAAGTCAATAATTAAACCCCATTCAAAAAGATAAATAGCCTTGGAAATGCCAATGAACATATACACATTAAAACAGTCTGAATTCATTCAGTATGCAGATTTCCTCTATCATGAAATAAAACATGATTTGTGTAAATAAGCAGCATTTGGAACAGTTTTCACATGCACCCATACTCCTAGCTGTCTTACTCAACATCTAGCTGACAAATCAATTGCTTTTTATTTGAAGCTTTAGAGCAAACACATTTCACCAATTGGCACCAAGCTATATATATATATATATATATATATATATAAACCTGTCCTGAATGTCAAATTAAGAACATATTAAACTGAATTTAGGTATGTGGGCCTCTGTGTTAAAGTTCCTCATCACTGTGTTGGGTTTACCTATTTATATGGAGGTCCAATATAAACAGAGTCTATATAGTGTAAGACCCTGCCTCACTACAACACTATGTAGTGAGGCATGTGACTATCCCTAAATTAAAACCAATATACTTTTACCAGCCCTAAAAAATAACACACATTCGTTTGGTTCTGGAACAGGACAGGGACAATTTTACCTTTGACCTTAGACTTTACACATTCCCAACTGTTTTTTTCTTTTAGTTAAAAACATGTGAAAATGTTGTGTCTAATCTTATGTAAAAAAAGTAAGCAATTTCTGTTCATTTCCTGTAGATTGGCTCTGTGGTACCTTAACAACATTGTTTTGTCCCAGAATTCATTCATGTTTGAAGTATTTTTGAAATTACAAACTGCAACTTTAAGATAATCTGAGAAATGACACAATAATAAACATTCCAAAGATGTTTAAAAACAAAGATGTTTTGGAACAAAGATGTTCCAAAGCTAAAAATTCAAAATGCTACTCTGCCTGTTGCTCTCCTTCTCTGGGGCTTTGTGGTAAGAGTTATAAGCAGTAAACAGGGGGAGCCAAAGACCTCTGTAGTGGTTGGGACAGGCACACATTCCAGCTGCACACAGCAACAGCAGGAGGGCATGTAGGGAAAGATTCATCACACAGTGAGACAAACAGACTATCATGCAAGCAATATGTAGTTAATTCTTTCTCTGCTCCCTCTCCCATTTTTCCAGTTGTAATATTTTTCATACCAATAAAGCGCGTGTTTACATTCTTATTGCCAAGCCACTTGCACAACTACCAATATGCAAAACAAAAACAGTGCAAAGCAATAACTCAAACACAGGAATCTACCCAATAAGAGTTACACACTACTCATGTTTCAAATGTGTGGTGTATGTGATAAATCTTTTCTCACGTCTGTTTCTCTCTCTCTTTCTCAGTCAGATTTTAACATGTTTTGACACTGATGTGTTATGTTGTAAACAGACTCAAAAATGACCTTTGTTGTTGCGCACAGTCACTGCAAGTAGACACAGGAAGTAGAAAACACTGTTAGTGCTTTTGTGAGGGAGAGTGGATATTCTGCCATGGGGCAGGAGTGGGTCTTTTGTATTATACTCTTTGTTAATGGATCATTATATAACATGGTCCCTCACCCGAGGCAGTGATTAGGAGTAATTTTCAGTTCCGCTGTGTGTGTGTGTGTGTGTGTTTGCAGTAATATATTTAATCGCAGGCTATTCAAACTCAGCAAAACGTCAAGTAAAAATAACAGCTGAGCAGTTGCTGTTCTGTAGGGATTGTTTCAGGAATATTGTTGTATAAGATTGTTTAAAGTGAGATGAAGAAGTGTTAAGGGCTGTTTGTAAAGTACACATTTATGTCGCCATTGTTTTCAAATGAGAATACCATGGAAAATATTCTTGCCTATACTGGCTAGATTAAGTCAAAGAAATGCAGATTTATCTCAGAAGCTAGTAACACTATATAGCACGTTTCAGAGAACAACCAGTGTCAGGCAAGTTGCAAAGGTTAGGACAACCTCTGGAGGCCAGATTGAGGGAGTGCTAGTTCTAGTGGAAATAATGGGTACATTTACAGGCCTGATAACAATGATAAACTGGCATACTTCTAAAACAACAGAAGGCAGCTGTACAGAGAGAGATGAGAAAGAGAGAGAGAGGGAGGAGAAGGGACAACTGATCATCACAGCTGTTTCTTACTTGTTTAATGATGAAATGGCCAAGAGTGTAGAAGACTAAAAGCCTCTTCAGACATGCCAGAGCTAAAAATCTGTGTGTGTTTGGAAGTAGCCCCACAACAGACTCAGACCTCAGGCAGTGACAGACAGCAATAAACTGTTGCAATAAAGGCTAATGATGCATCACAAATACACACCCACCTATATGCACCTATAGAACCCTGAAGCACTGTACTTACATAACACATATTTCTCAATGCAAAGAATATTTTACACTCAATATTATGCTCACTCAAATAAGATCTTTTCTATAGAATTTTCTATCATGTTTCTTTCTTGTCATAAAAAGACCAGAGATCTGCTGTCTACATTGACACAAATTGATACACATTTGCAAATACAGACCATGAAAATAGCAAGACCGCCTGTTCTGCTTTGTTTCTTCAAAACTCAATCTGATTAAGTGATCAGACATGAAAAGAGACAGTTTGTCTGGCATGAGTGACTAATGCACTGCTGATACCAGTTAACCTGCAGACCTCTGCTTTTGGAGTGGCTCAGGGGACAGAGAAACAGATTTATTTTTAGATTTATTAGATTATACAGTTTATTTAAACAGAGCAAGAGAATAAGAGGGAGAACAAAAGAGAAAAACAGTAGACATGACTATAAATCACAAGAACAAAAAAACCTGCTGGACTAAACATACTCCACACACCACTATTCATTCTAACATCTGCTGCAGAAGTTGAAAATGATCAGCCCACAACCAGAAGTGAAGAGAAAAAGCAGCCAATCCAGCACCACCCAGACTCATCAGCAATGAAAACAAGGATTAGACAGATGAATTGCAGAACACACGAGAGATCCACTGTTGATGAGGGGAGTGTTAAATGAATGTGCCATATGTTTTCACGCGCTTATGAAAAAGGCTGAGCAAGAGAGACTATTTTTTCTTCTCAGGAGAAAAAGCTGTTTGAGATCTATCACAAGTTCATGTATCTTTCAATCCAAGCAGGGTGATTGATATATACACTTTGTTGTAAAAAGCTTCAGTAAAATGTAGCTGCCCGTAATGTAAAAAGATGGAGGCGCCCTCTGTAATTCTGAAGGAGAAAGAACCATTTATTTCGTGGTGAGGGAATTTCTGCTATTAAATACCATCAAATACAAGTTACAACATGGCCATTGAGAGAGATGACCAGAAAAGAAAAGACGTTTCCCCTATCATTCACACAAACATGGAAATTACTGCTTTTATGAACTGACATGCCTTCAGCATCATCATAGATAACAATAGCATATCTGTTTCCAAATTATGACTGGAGAATGTAACATCTAAATCAGCATACAAAGAGGTACATTCAAAATCTAATCTGAACCTAGAAATAAACAAAAAGGTTTTGGGATTTAAAAAATGTAAAAATAGAAGTTATTTGCATTTACTGCTGCTCATATTTAACATACATTTGTTCAATATATATGTAAACCTAGCTACCATCTCTAAATATTATTACCCACCACCCTAGAATTGCTGTTGAAATCAATGTTTTGTAGCATTTATATAATAGCATCAAATAAAATTGCTTGCTATTGCTACTCTGGAGGTGTTGCAAAGATGGCCGCCAAGTGCAGAGACTTCCTTAAAGAGACTTTGGTCTGTACCGACTCAAATTCTAAATTTTAAAGATCAAGGTCAGTGGAAGGACAGAACCCTCCCCCCCACCCCCACATACACACAGTTATCTAAATGGGCACATATATTGTATTTACAAATGGGAACACCCCAGATGTCCCCCAAAGTCTGACAAAAAAGTCTGACACAAAAATCCATACATATATATGCATTTAAGTATAGGTATACAGTATTGACACACACAATCAAAGTCTGTCTCACTCAGTATAAAAACGTATCAAGTATAAAATCGCCTTTAACAGATAAGAATTGACACAAATCACATATTTAGCCCTCCCAAGCTGAAGGGTGAAGGCTTTTATGTTTGACTCCTGGAATGGAGCATTTTAAACCTCTTTCAGTCTATTGTGTGAGCGGATTTCCCCCAGATAACACTGTGACAGGGTGATGGGGTTACACCAGTCCTTTATATTGACTTTAGCTCTGTAAATCACTGCTGCTTGGTACGCCTGTCAGCTACAGCCTCAACAAAGACCAGATTAAATATGTGTCATCATAATCATTCCACACATCACCACATGATACAGGCAGATTCTATTAACTGCTGCTCATATCCTGTCTGACTTCATATCAACAGCAATTTGATGCTTCTAGTATTCTCTCTTTGTAACTTCTTTAACTAAGTTTGTATTTGTTTAGCCAATAACATTGGGATTATTTTTATATAAATCTTATATAAAAGATTAAGTTTACATTTTAAGAGGCAAAGTAAAACAGAGAAATGACGGGAAAGAACACTATTGTGCAAAAAACATTAATGCGAAGTGCATTAGAAGCAGCTGTGCCTGAAATATATAGAACACTACTTACCAGTCTCCTTATTTTAGTTTAGTTTAGCATTGCCTTCAATCAATTTTAATCAATTAGTTCTGACACATGCAGCAAATGTCTTAGGACCACACATGCTAGTGCACCTGTAGTGTGAATAGTTTTAAATAACTTTGTATAAAACAAAATGCTTTTTTTACACCACACATAGGTCATTAAATGGGTAATGTAACATCAACACATACATTATTTGATGTCCATAGATGCTCTGCGGGTCACTTATTGAGTCAACAGCTGTCTTATGTTGATATGTAAACAGACTAAACTCATTTTCAGATTATGGCAGAAAGGAGAGGTTTGTGATTTAGACATTGTATTGAAATGTTCATTGTAGAGAATTACTTAACGATGAACAAAAATGACTAATATATTATTGAATATTTAAAGAATAACATTTCAGTAATTATCAGATTCAAAATATTTAACAATCTTGTCCAGGTCTGTATGATAATGTGGTCGAAATGTAGCCTTTTATTTAATGAAAAGAATAATAAATGAAAGAACATTAACTCTTGCTGAAAACTATATAAAAACATCACTAAACTAATATTTTTTACACTCTATGTCATCAAAGCAAATGTGTCAAATATTCAAAAGCATAAAAAATAGCTGTAAACATCAGGCTTTCAGACAGTTCAGTTACATGCTATTAAGCAAGGCCCAGTAACATCATTAACCAATAACCCCAAATTATCATTACTCACACACAGAGGATGCATGATTCACCTTGATAAATACCCAGTGATGTGTGCGTTTGGATGGGGCACAGGTTACTGTGGTAGGAAATGCCAGTAATGGTGACCAAGATGCAATTTACTCAACTTACTAATTACAACTAAAACTACAGTCAACCACTGTAAAAAATTTTATAAACTGCGTGACGCAGTCTTTTTTAACACTTTGATTATTTCCATGAATTTAACAGTTTGAAATGAGAAAAACTCATTTTGGAAACAAAGATATTCTTGCATGCAGAAGTCTTCATAAGAAAGCATGCTGAAATCAACTGAGTAAGGACAACAGCACCACATTAAAACCACAACCAGCTTCAGTATCACATGATCTTATAATTACACAAAACAAAGAGAGATAAAGACAAACAAAGAGACAAATTTTGCAATAAGCTAATTGAAGGTTATCAAACAAATTTATAAATGAGATTACTCTTAAGGTATAACAGATAAATTAGTCTTAAGGTAGGACAAAGTCTTTCTACTAACAGGAGACTTATTCTACTAACAGTTGATGTTACACTAAATATCAGCACTCCTGGAACAGTCAGTCAGATTAGAGTGAGTGATGAAATTAACTGATGTATACAATTCTCTAACAGGAAACTAGTTTTAACACATCAAAACAGGAAGAGTATAACACTTTATATCTCCAAACCAGAAGAGACAAAGAAAGGAGTGTTTGTGAGTACACAACATGTGCTAAGAGACAGTACTGAGAAATCAATGTTACATCACTGAGGAATTGAGCAGGTCCACCCAAGCCCAACTGAGCTTTAAATACATGTGGATTTAGTCACGAAAATCAGCATCATACTCTAGCCTGTTCTCACTTAGTAACTACCCTCTCATCTACCCATGTCTTTTATACCCTAATACTTAACATTATTATTTATTACTTTAATTTTCTTTTTTAACTGTTGTTGTCTGACATGGTAATGTTTGGTCAACAAAATGCAGGCAGCTCATTAAATGCAAAAGTAACAACAGCAAAGGTTTCATTACTATGCAGGAGAGTTTTAAGCCAGATCTTAGTTTTATATCTTTTTGTTTCAACACTTGATTTCACATCAGATCTCTCATCCAGAAACAATACAGAGATAAACAAGCAGTCATAAAAAGCTTTGGGTTTTCTGTAAAAAACCGTCTGACTATAAGGAGAAGAATTTCAGAAGAACTGCCACCCCACAAAGATAAAGAATTTTTTCCCCTGATATCACTTTAGTTCTTGTTCTTCATCCAAAAAAATGGATAGGTTTGCCATCTAAGCACAATTGCTTGCAGACAAAATGTTGCCCAAATGTTTACTGATTACAGTGACCTTGCATCACAGCACTCACATTGTTGTGCTCACAGTGGTCTCAAATTATCTGTATGTGTCATGAACTGCATGTCAGAATGAAGGCAAGAAGACATGATTAGTTTAGGAGCAAGAATCCTTCATCTGCTGCACTCTACTTACACTATACTTTAAAATCAAATCAAACAAATATTCAAGGTGTCAAGCTAAATTACTGAGCTACATGATGATGAAATTAAACTCTTTGGAAAACAATGACAGTCTTTATGAGGTTTTCTCATCTGAACATAAAATACAACGCATCTGGAAAGGACTCCCTCTCTTCTGACCACAGCTGCAAACCCACTTGATCTCCTCTGCCAGAGGATTCACACACAGCCAACCTGTTACGGAAATCTAATGAGAAGTAGATACCATCACAGGAAAAATTACTGCACTGTTTGTCTAATTTAAACATGAAACATGGGATATTGAGAAAGAAAAAGAGAGCATAAGGGGGTAGAGGGGTTATGTTTTTTGTTTGAATATTAAATTTATTAAACTTGAGGTTATAAAAACTAAAGAAAGCAGAGGCAGGCAATAGTTTGAGGGAAAACCTTAGATAACCCAGCTTTTGATTTCCACATATTTAGGTGCCAAAGTATTTTAGTCTCTCTCATCTCCATGTATAAGTGATGTGTGCACAGAGGTGTATCGGAATAAGAAGCAATAGGACAAGGTGAATGGTTGGAGCTTCAGCAGAGGAAATTAAAGTTTGAGAGTAATGTGCTCACTCTTTTGTTTTGTACAGACATATTGTAATATCCTGTGTCTGCCTCTCTCCAATATTCTCTTGTTCTCTCCTCTCAGCCCTTTTTACCGCTTATGCAAAAAAAAATATTACCCATAACACCAAGCAGTAGTGTCGTCATTGGAAGAGTAACTGGAACATTGTTCTGAGCCCTGAGATGAGGGGGCCCACTAAGCCCATGGAAAAGCCCACTGCCCAGGGAAAAGCCCACCCATACCAAACTTTACCCCTGGCCCTATAAATTTTAACAATGACCCTACCAGAAAGGGCAGTTTGCTCACATGATGCTTATGAAAATATAGAACATAGTAGTAAAGCATACCCTTAAAGAATGTTCTTCCAATATATTCACAGCTCTGATCATAATGTTACTTGTCAGTGTTGAAATGAAGCCTGCCAGCTAAAAGGGAAAGCACTGCACTGTACACACACACTATAGGACAGTTCACACTCGAGTCTTTAGTCAACAACTCAAAGTACCTAAAGCTTCTTAATGATTTGATTTTCACATCCTGACAGGCACTCATAGACAAGGCATCATCTTGCATCTGGGGAAGGTAAAGATCATCCAGTGTATGTTTATTTCACAGCCTGTTGCAGGAGCAGCCTTGCTATAGATTCCCCAAATGATGAGAATCACAGAGAAGTTTTTTAGTTCAGTCATTCTACACTTTTGTTATGGGAACAAGCCCAGTGTAAATTATGAGAGCGCTCTGCTGTCGGACGTCGGACAGGCGTGTCAAACAGAGGCTGCAGCAGCATTAAATCAACATCAAGTCACATCCATTCTGCCCTTTCCGAAAGTTCAAGAGCTATTCATCTCAACTCGTTATCATTTTTACAGCCTCACTCTTTTCATTCTTTCATTCTCCCTTTATACTCTCTGTCTCTACCTCTGTGGCATTGACCTGGCTGATATATGAACAGTCTTCTTTACGTGTGTAAAGTTAATGGTGTGTGAAGTCATTGCAGTCATGGCACACAAAGTCTTAGCAGGGCTATTTGAAACAATAACACACTGCAGAGCTCTGCAGGCATCTGTTAATGCGTACACACTGCACTCCGGTTCAGCACTAATGCCACATATCACTTGCTGGATGGCTGCTATACATGAGTATCCCAAATACAGTAAGAAATGTATAAGCTGTCCACATGATGCATGAGTATAGCATAATGAATAATTCAGTGAATTAATTATCTGTTGTGACTTTAAATGAGTGAATGACAAGTCAAGCTGTGTCTATACTCCGCCCAAAACAAATTTAAAGAACTTTATGCGTACAAAATCTGAAAGTTATATATTATATATATAATTATTATTAAATATAACACCACACAGAGTAGTTGTATTACTACAGAATTTATTTTTTCACACTGCAGGACATTTTCAGGGAAATTAAACAAAGAAAACAAGTACACTTAAGTAAGCAGACAAGTACAGTAATATACACCATTCATAATTTTAACCTAAAATCTTAATTAAAAAAACAAAGCTTTATTTACCAGCTACTCATATTCAGAGAAAGAGGGTGAAAGAGAGAGAAAGAAGAAAGATATCAGTAAAAGACTACAGAGAGGTGAGGAAGAGTGAAGGCATGCAGAAGAAAAGTGGGGGATCAGGATGACTTGCTCAGGCATGGAGAGCTGTGACTGCAGGCTGAGCAAGTGGACAGGAATTCCAGAGACAGGTGGAGGGAGAGACAATCAGACAGATAGACACAGACAGAATGTTTAATGTAAGGGTTACACACTTACCCTCAGTGGATTTCTGCACCTCTGCTCCACAGCGACCCCTTATTAATCCAAAGTCTTCAGTCTTGCGCTCATAAGAACACAGCCAGTCTCCAAACACTCTCTCTGGGAATGCTGATAGCATGTCAGGGAAAAAGATAATATACACTCTGTGAGCATACACAAACACATTGAGATTGCCTGTCACTGTGTAACACCCAGAGAATGCTCCTCCCCGCTCCCCTCTGTAAAACCTCTCTCGCCTTCTCTCTCTCTCTTTCTCTCTCAGGGAGTGTAGACCCCTCTATGTAGCCCTTTTCTTCCCACTCTTCCCAAACCTGCCTGTTGGAGCATGTGAGACTCACAAACACTGAATGTAACTCCATGTACAACCACACACACTCACACAGTTGTGCCAAAAACTACCATTGATACCAAGGGAATACATTCATGCTCAAATCATGACATACAGCTTGCGAAAATGTTCACAGGAACAAGATGTCTTGATACACAACCCTTAACACAAGAGTCCTACAAGACACATGCTTTAACACAACCAAGAAATCCACTAGGATAAGGGATGGAAAACTGTGCCAAAAGAAAATAAAAGAGTAACAGGAGAAAATGTTATTTAATGTTTGTACTTCTTCACAAGATCTTTCCCTTTAGATGATAAATGACTTTGCTGGAAACCATGTCCTGTATTTTTAACAGAAACATTTCTATGCATCAATCACACAGAGCCTTCCTCACGTCAGCCAAATGACCCCAGCCATTACAAACACACATAGCACAGTCTCTGGCTGGTGTAGTTTATGTGAGCTACAGGGAGATCTGTTTTGATGTAAACATTATTAAGACATGCACTTGATGGATCACAAAGCAGATGGAAAATGTTAGAACTCTGGCAGAGCAGGTTGACGTGTGTAGATGTGACACAGACATGAAAGGTGAAAAACAAGGCTTGTTCTGAGATCCGTTGAAGCCTGCTTACAGACTGACATAAGACAGGCCTTGAGTTCATACGTTAATGCAGAATACAGACAGGAAATGCCCCAACGCTCTTTAACTGCATTCATTATCATATTTTTGTTCATGAAAAGGTTTTATTTGTTTAAACAAATTACTAGAAATAAAATGGCAAATATTTTAAAATATTTTTTTTAACTTTGAATGTGCTGATCAACGCTTACACCATGTTAAATGCTCACTGCTTTACTATAAATGCTTTTGGGAATGTGTCAAGATATTAAATACAACAGTATATAAATAAATGCATACCTTTCCAACTGCAGTTGCAAGTCCTGAAAAAGAAATCCCAGTGTTGTCTGGAGAAAGCATAAACTCAGTTGTAAAATGTGCTAGAATACTTAGGACACTCATTCAGGTAAAAGGAGAGTCTGGTGCTGACAGTTGGGCTGTCTGAACTTAGACAGGGGGTCTCAGATGGCACGAGAGCGTTCTACTTTTCTCTTTTACTCGAGATCTGGTACAACGCTCTCATTAGAATGGTCGTCACATTATGAGAGATTCATTGTTGTTATCTAGTGTCAAAGCTTTAGACTTCAGTGTTATTCATACTGCAGATCCTCTACACAAAGTGCCACGCTCCAAAACAGATTTAAAAACTCAACAAGAACCAAACAGAAACATCAGAGGCAAAACCTAAACATGTAAGAGTCAGCACTGACAAAGACCTCTTTCACAGAGCAGTCTCACATACACCCCCACCCTCACTTCACCCTGAGCCACATTCTGCTTCACATTTGTGGTGATGCTCAGAAAACCATGTCTGATCTTGAAAGGCTCTTAACCTCCACTGCTAAGTGGAGCCAATCACAGAGCAAAACACTGCATCACAGCATGAGTCACTTCCAATAGTTTTCAAATGGTAAAGAGGCCAGTACCATTTGCTGTAATGGACTAATCAGAGATCATAAAAAAGTCCTGTGACAGTAACAAATACATGTTTACTGTCCTTGTCACACAAACACTTATACTTATGTCCCAAAGAATTTTACCTACACTCTTGAACACTGATGTTGCACAATTATGAAAACGGCTACTTTTTAAAGGAGCAAATATAAACACATTCTCAACATAGTTCTGGGACATGATTTCTGTCTAAATACAAGCTAGCAGTCATAAGGTATACCTAACATAATCCTGGATAGTTATTTAAATCTTAGGACACATAAACATTAATGGATAAAGCATGTATGTAATGACCCATTCCTCCATTATCATAAATGTGGCTGAATTATCAGTGCAATAATAAAAAAATCTAACATTCACGCACAGTAAGAAGCAAGATCTGCCTGCATGGACAAGCTTGTTCTTAAGAAACCAATTACAATAACAATAGGATTAAGAGACAAAACATCAATCAAAAACATTTTCAAAACACAAATAACAATCGTATAAAATAATCAAATTACAATCATCAATACAAATATTTGGTTTTAACTGAGCTAAAATTTCTGTGAACTTTTTAAAACAATATAGAACATAATTCAGTCTGTGTCAGATTCTGAATCTGAAATATCAACTGAAGTCACAGATGCCACTCAACGTTGAGGGCATAGCATCTCCTTCATCAGCTTTCTTCATCAGTGCATCGGTCTCCAATTCAGAACTAAAATACCTGCATAAATCCTCTTATGTGAAAACTCTGTTTTTCACATACGCACACACATCACACTATCAGCGATTTTCTCTCCACTGAGCATGCACTCTCTATCACACGTTTAATCTTGCTACGGGGGATTTCACTTGTCCAGTGAGGAGAGTAATGACTGACAGGACGAGCGTCACTGATACACAGTTCATATCCTGATCGCAAATTGAAAGTGAAAGTTGAAAGCGAGCGTGCATTCAAACGCGATTTTTATTACCCCACATGTTGATAGTGGCTCCCCGATGCCGAACATTAAATACAACATAATTACCCAACCAAATTTGTGAGAGAATGCAAAAGCATTGCAATATATTTTTCCTCCTTATAAGATAGCCCGACGGGCAGGGCGGAAATACATTTTGGTAGCCCGACTGAATGACACAATAGCCCCGGGACGTCGGGCTAGCGATTTTGCGAGCTCTGCTGTTAAATTAAAAGAATTAAGTTAATTTAGAATTAAGAATTTATTTAAATATATTTGAGTCATATTTTTTATCAATGAGTTGCAAATCTGCAAAACTTCCAAACCACTTACTGACTCCCACTCAATGCAAAATATATGCCAGAACAGCACAAACCTAACAATTCACCACATCAGTGGATTCAAAACTATCCTGGGGCAAATTCAAATGTAGAATGGATTTCTTTCTCTAATGATATTTGCATTTAATCCAATATTCTTGTGGGCCAATGTGGCTCATTATTCTGTTACCCATCTGATTCAAGCCAAGAAAATGATTACAAATATGATACTCGCCATTGAACACATTTACATACCCTTTCAAACATGACTGCCAATGAAAGTTTCCTATTATACAGATCCACAACAATTTCTGGTAACATTATAAGACCTGAAATCACTTCATGCTTACTATGAGGCAGTAGTCCACAACTGCAAAAAAGAATACAAGTCAGCTAGAAAACATAGGCTCCTTTATAAAAAACAAGGCCCTACAGTACCACAACTTAGATTTTTGTGAAAAGAACCCAGTTGAAATTCAAGAAACAGATATTTCATTATTTGCTGGACATATTTAAATCCAGTTCTCATAAATCATACAGATGAAACCACTTTGGATTTGACTGCTTTTCAAAGAAGGTTTAACACTAACAGTTTATAAACCTTGGCAGGACAACAATCACAATCACAACAGCACCCAAGCCAGACACAATAACTAAATCTTGTGTAAAAGGCGTAAGAGAAGGACAGAGAGTTTTTCTGTAAAAATATGTACATTTCAAATTCCTCAACCTGCTGCCATGAAGAAAGCCATTGAAGGAAAGCTTTCAGTGTTTGGGGTCAACCCTAGCTGACATTTGAGAGCAGAGGGGAGCTTTTCAAGAGCTTTGAATTATCATTATTTTGAATTATCATTAATAAATCATTATTATTGGTTCTGGGATGAGTCATTTTAATGGAACCCTCTGTTACCTGGGGCACTTTCATAATGGGAATAAATACACACTAATGAGGGGAAAACTTGTGAATGTGTCCAATCTCTGTGCTGCTTCATTGGCATGTTGCAGGGAATGAGCAAATCTTGTTATGCAATCTAGTAAAAATTCTTCTATCCGGCAAGTAGACACATGCTAAAAATCAAACAGTTCCAAGACCAAAAAAAAATCACCTGTAGTGGTTATCTACACAGAGATCAGGGCAAACATCGCCATGGGCCATACTTTTACAATGATGTAATATTATAAAATAGACTTACTTTGTCTTGAGAATCATTTCATACATTTGTACAAGACTAACATATCATGTAATCATTATTGTTTTGGCACTGGAACATACAAAGCATGTACATGATACAATGCACTATTAAAAAAACCCACATGATTATGATTGTGATTCATCAGAAAGAGGCTGTTCACAGAACGTGTGGAGCTTTAATCAGTCAGCGCTTCAGCTCGATGTGGAAAATTCCACTTCTCAGTTTGGAGGTCCCACTGGCAAACCAGCCAGATATCCGATGATCTGCTGCACAGTGACAATGCAAAGTTTTTGTTAAGAATGTGAGCAGGTTTTCCACCCGGAGGAACAATTTTCACCCAACCAATAAGCAGGCTGTATGAACACTGCCCTCTAATCTACCCTGGACAGCCCCACAATTAAGCCCTAAAAGAACAGCTCCATTCTTGGACGTCTGCACAAGGAATGACAGCTACTGTTCACCCTACACACTACTGCTGCTTTGATCAATTAATGTGCACCAGGAACACACCATCTGCAGGCAGCCAAGAGATAAAATGGGCTTTTTAAGTTTTTGTACTTAAACTTTTGCCATTATGCAAAATTTTCTTAAGAATTCTAATAAATGACTTGCTCCCATTTAAGTCATATCAGTTGTCTGCACGTGAAAGAATGTGCATGCTGATATAAACAAGGCTGATCCATTGCATATCACATAACAAGAAAAACTTGCTATGCAGTACCACCAGTGCCTCATAAAGAAAGCAACTAAATCAGGCCTTTAACAGAGTCATTACACAGGGGTAGAGGATAAGGTGCAGCCAGCAAATGGAAACAATTTACAATTTAACAAGTAAATTCACCTCAGGCACCAGAGGTCTAAAAAATATGGCTTCTTATTGAGCTTGTGTCCTTTGCCCCAAAAATCTTCCATTATATTCTTCTAAAACATCTATCTGGCATATTTCAGTTGGTTTTCTGGGGCTCCATAAACTACCTTAGGTTTGGAACTTGGTACAGGTAGTTATGACAAAACCACCTCCCTACATCTGGGGCTCAGCATTCTCTGGAATACAGATCATGGGCATTTCTCCACAAAACAGTTTTACAACAGTTGACAAAACAGTCCCTAAACGGTTGTGGCTTTAAATAGTACATTTCCAGTTGCCTGACACAACAGAAAACTGTTGGATCTGATATTTAAGGCAGTGAGAAGCATCATTTTGCACACTGACACTGTGCTGACTGGCCTGAATTAGTTTTATATATATAGTATGTATAGTATACTATACAATATATATATATTAGTTTTTCGTAAACAGCGTTTTTACGTTTTTTTGCTACACGCCTAATTTAATAAAATTACTTCGAATAAATGTTGTTTAACGTGCATATTTACTTTACCAACAAGCACAAATGTCATGTTTGCCCACGTTTCTAAAGCTTTGACATATAGACAATGTTTGTTACCTACGGAGTTGACTAAAACACAGCATATGTGCACTTGCTGGTTTCTCAACATGATGAAATTGCTTGTTGAAAACTTAAAATGTTTGATTTGGAAAAAATAAATTATAGTTCCGACTTCGGATTGATAGAATGAACGCACGCTGGAAGCCGTTATATTAATGCGCTAAATTACGTTACATAAAATAAGGAACAACATAATGTGGCGGAAGAAATGTATTCTATTTAATAAACGTTAGTACGGTTAATATTATATAGAATAATTTACAGTCATTATAATACTGAATACATCATCATTTTTATGAACATGACCAGATAAATTAGAACACACTGTGAGAGGAAAAACAGGAAACTTTTTGTTAGGTAAGAAAATCAGTTTGTGGAATCAGCCTTCACATTTAAATGACTGGGATCTATTTCAAATCTTAAAGAAAGGAAAATGGCACATTAGCACATAAATACGCCACAGTCTTTTGTTGGCAGAAAAGGAAAGCCCTGCCTGGACCATTGGGACTTTTGGAGGGGAAAATAACTTTAATTATTGGCCAAAGGTTCTCTTCACAGGGTTTCTGCCTAGGTTTTCTACCTACCTCAGGACCACCGATGAACGTCCAGCTGAGACCAGTTAAAGATGACACAGACTGGAATATATAAAAATATATATGTATGTGTACAGATACCTTATAGAAAAATGAAAAACACGGTTACATTTAAAAACTTTTATTTTTATTGAATGGGTGGATAATTTAGTTCCAATTTAATTTTAAAGGGTCACATGATTAGGACAACATTCCTGCTAACATGACAAGTTCAAGACAACAAAGCACTGAATCACTCCATACTGTTTACAGGCACAATACATATGAACAAGGCCTCTTTCTCAGTATGTACCACTGTCCCTTTCAAGGCACAACAATCCTCATACATACACACAGTAACACAGCAATACAAAAAAGGATCAGTAGCCTAAACACCATAGGTACATTATGGGCTAAATGGCTTTTTATTTAAAGTGCGAAACCTAAATTCTGTATTAATAATATTAATAATATACAATATATCAACAATAAAGAATGAAGACATACGCTGCTGTCTAAAGCAAGAGTCATAAGATGAATGTGTTTGCCATTCTCTAGGGGGGAACAGCAGAAAGACCAATTGAAAAGCTTTTAAGAAACAGAAGTCATTGTGACCGCACATAGCAAGACAAACCAAACCTCACTGAAATAAGTGCAATAAGATTACATAGAAGTCTGTGCATGGTCTCTGTAAATGATGTTGTAGATATTTTACAACACATCTGTCCTACAGTATGATTAGGCACATAGATTTACACAGTGACAGTTTTCCAGTCCCCTACGACTGATAAAGCACATAAAAGCCCAGTGATTATTAGAAAATGAAGTATTCATGATTATAAATATAGTGTCACATACAAGGAATGAGGTTTATAAAAGAAGAAATGAAAGAAAGCAATTTTGATACACTTATTTGTGTGTTGGTATTTGTGTCTTTGCAGATTAAAGTACAGATTCACAAAAAAACTCCTGTTCAGCAAGCATACAGCATGACAGCATACAGAAATAAAAACACATACTAAAGACAATGTAAAGACAACTGCTAATGTGCTGCATAGACGCTGGTAAATTCTGTTCACAGCATAAATGCTCAAGTTAACAATCATCCTAAATTATTGTCAACTAATGTTTTGTATCCCTTACTGTAGTGGATGCAGACTTGTTATGCATTTTTAAAACCTGCTGAGAACATCAGATAATTCACTCTTTGAAAAAATAAAGATATTATGGCTGTCAAGTAGGATTGAAGATATTTATTGTGGGACATCTGTGGCCTTAATTCTGATATGACCTTAAATCTGCTTTCTGCAACGGTTCTTTATTCATGCCAGTTTCTCATTGAAAAAACACTCTTTTGTGCTTGCTTGGGGGGGGGGGGCTGATTTGAAGATTTAAAGCTGTGAAGGTGAATTATGTGAGTCCTGCATCACTAGTGGCACCAAACAAAACACTAAAAGCAATGATGGTTTCCAAACAATGTTTTAAACAATCCTTTCATCTAAACAAATAGATTGCATTACTTTGGTGCCACTAGCGGTGCAGAAATTACAAACATTCTTTTTTAGGACTAACCATGAGGTGAGGGAGAAAACACTGCTTGACAGGCACACCCACAAAGTCTTTGGAATGTGGTTCAGCCTATATGTTCAATAGGTTTACATTTTGATGCTTACAAGGACAGGGATATATAATACAGGACAGAGCACTTTAGTCTACTGAACAAAAACACATATGGAAAGTGGAATGGTTTTCCTGTGTGTAAGGAGCTGCCCTACATGCAAAAACTGGACCCTTAGCTGTTGCCAGTCAGCATACTTTACAAACCATTTCTAAACCCACTAAATATGTTAGTGCTCTAAAAGAAAAACAAATTAATAGTCTCTTAAAATCGAATTTGTGATAATTTAGTGAAAAAATAATGTCTGACCTAAAAACAAAACACCTGAGGCTATAAAATGGTGCCTGCATTAAGATGACTTAGGGCTCTAAAGATAAGAAACAATAGAAAAGAGAAAAATACTCTAAAGTTGGGTGGGTTTCCTGCTGTGCTGCTCCCCACCAGAAGGTGGCACTGTCACCAGACTCCTAAGATAAACACAAGGATTCCTTCTTTTTCCAGCAACTTGCACAGCAGGTGGTGGAGGAGCTGGGGGTGGTGGCCTCAAAGATGACATTAGTGGCTGTATTTCCTGCTGCTGCTGAGAGAGGGCACTTTCCTCTTCTTCCTCCTTCTTTGTAGGGAACTGGAACTGCCCTGAACTTGGACCTGTTGTACTACTACCTCCTAATCCTGCACCACCAGCACCACCTTTTCCCTTGGCAGGGGTCCGTAGTTGTCCTCCCAACCTTGAAAGGGCACTAACGCGTGGATGCTGAGGCTCTGGTGGAGCAGGGGGAGAACCCAGACTCTCCAGAGAGGAGATGCTCTGGTTCCAGGCCTGCTGCAGGTCTACAGGGATAATCTTAGTGGCCTCAACTGACACACAGGGAGGGAGGGAACCCACACCACCTTTCCATGGCAGGTTTTTCTCGCCACATGTGGGTGAAGGAGGGGCTGCAACTGGGCTCTGACACACATCCAGTGCAGCTGGCACTAAAAAAGAGAAAGGACATAAAAGTTATGGATGGGTAACAAAAAACTCTCACTTTTTGTTAACATAATAAAAACAATTGTGTTCATATTTGATTTACCTGATTTCGGCCTTTCCTTTGGTGTTTCTGGGACCTTGCGGGCCACAAAAGTGATGCCTACATCCTCATCTTTGTCTGGTTCAGAAGGATCATGTTTCTCCTCCTCAGGCCCCATTGGAACCACAACTGGATCTGAACAACGTGTTCCCACAAATTACCACAGTGCACTGGGAATTTTAATTACCAGAACAACATTGACTTAAATAATATAACCACATTCTCTCCAAACAAATCTAGTGACCAACCTTTGTCCTGCCAGCTGACATTACGCCTTGGTTTATCATTGGTGTCTTGCTCTTTGGCATCTGACCCTTTCCGCTGTAATATGTTTCGTTATTTTAAATTGGAGTGGGGCAGGGAATAATGCAATTGCATCAGAGGACAAAGATAAATTATATCTATTCATAGAATGTATGTAAATTCTATGTATATAAAACACACACACACCTTACCAAAACCAGTAGGCCATTATTCATGTTACCTACCAGTAACAACACAATTTAGTCTCGTCTCAACATTGCCTTTGGATAGATGATCTTATGCACATACATTCTTTTCTCATATAGATTATCTACTTCAGGCCTTAGGTCTAGCTAACTCAGCTCATGTGTCTGATTTTGCATTTTTGATCTCTTGCCTTTTTCTGACTACGGTCCTTCTTGTGGCGCTTGTAGTGAGTGGATTTGAAAGACTCAAGGCGGTTACGCATGTTCCTCTGGAACACCTCCCTGTCCTGTCTCTCTTTGTCCCCGACTGTCATGAAGTGGCGGCTGTAGTGGGACTGGTACTGCAGTAATAGAGGCAGAATCTAAATCATAGCATTAAATGTGGTGCCCATTTCATCATAATTCATCAGCACCATTAGTGTATTGTGTTAACAGTCTGATAATGACAGGGTGAGGCTGTGTAATGTGTTTTATACCCGTCGCCTCGGTTTGTAGAGGTTTCCTGCAAGTACGTGATGTGTTTCTAGCTCCTCCTCTATCTTGGCTCCTGGTACTGTGTCAATCACCTGAAGGTCTAGACATACCCCACTGCCATTCTCTCTCCTAAAGGATCACACACAGTAACAACACCAATTAAGCACTATATGTATATAAAACATGTACATTTACACCACAGACATGCTAGTAAACACTTTTGTACACACAAACACACATTAAACCAAACAAAATGTCCTCTGAAAATAAAATCTGTCCTTAAACACAGAGACGTTCACTGATTACTTACAGGTAGTTGGTAACATTTGTGACCTCTGGGAAAGAGGTTCTGCTAGCCATGGAAGGCAGAGAGAGTCTAGCAGAGGTCAACACATTCCCACCCTGGGAGAGACAGAAAGGTTTCCTACTCAGCAAGCATCAAACACTGAACTTTATATCACAGTGTGTTCAATTCTTGATTTTGAATGGCTGACTCACATTCAGAGGAGTTGGTCGAGTGGGGAATAATGTGCAGTCAGCCAGTTATTACCGCAAAATAAACCCAACAGAACTACTTTCCAAATATATACAATCATGAACATAAAAAATATTGATTTGAGTTTTTACATTTAAGTTAAAATGATTTATTATTTGAGAAGAGACCATGGAATCATTACACAATATATTGACCTCAGAATGCCATAATTGGCCAATTAAGATCAAGTATACGCCATTCCAATAATTTTCTATGAAGTACTTCATTATCGTGTCACTTGATGCTATAATTATTGAAAATTGCACATACACATAAAGTAGAGTAACACCTTGAGTATGCATTTATTTTCAACAAATCTGGAGTCAATTATTCCTTATTCCTTACAAATGCACTCATGGGCACAAGCTTGTTGGGGTAGATGTTTCTATGTGCTTTATTTTCACTCTCTCTCTGACCCTGATGGCTGTGCCCTGTGGAGCAGCACTCAGATGGAAACCAGCTCTCATGTGAGCAAGCTTTAAACATTCACCTTACAGACAGTTTCTTTTACCACAGACAACTCTGGCTTATGGCTAACTAATACTTCTTGACAGGGATATCATGGCACCATGGTTTTGATGACAGTCTTTTCCTGCTTTCTTACCAAATGACCTATCATTGCATCGAAAAAACACATATCACCAAAAAATGTCTGACAGAGCAGTACTCACTCAATGTGAAACCTAGGAAAAGACATGCAGAATTATAACTAATTTAAAGACAAAAGTAAAGAAAAGTTCTATCATTTTTTATTCTTTTGTCTTTGTGTTCTTTTCCTCCCTATATTAAATTAGTACTTAGAGATTATGTGTCTTTTTTATTGGGTGGTCTGAGAGAAAGAGAGTGAGTGTTTTCTTAATCTTGCGTTAATATTAGCTTGATAACTCCTCTCAGGAAGCAGAGCTCTATGAAACTCTAGGGTACAGGAAATGATCTCAGTGGGAAACAGAAGTCCTGCATGACAAACATTGGCGTTCCTCCTAGAAGGTTTTGTAAAACTTTTCTGATCAAGTACATTGTTACTTTTTGTGCAGTGGAGAGGAGACAAAGGCTGAAATGGTAACAATCTACAGTATGTAAAATGTAGATCTTACATAAAAAACATTAACATCAACAAAAAAGTTAATAGTAAAACCTATTCTAACATAGAAAAAAGTGTGATGTGTTTAACAACGAGAATGTGAATCTTTCCTTTAATGTGTTTATCAGATTCCCTCTCTGTGTGAGCTTAGAAAAATCTATGCATTCATTCTTATTACATCACACAGTCTCTCTTTCTCTCTCTGTATGATGCTATCTTTGTAGATGGGTTTGATGTTGCAGTCGACAGGTATCAGGTGCCTACAAAGGGCCAGTATTGGCAGAGACACTTTGGCGTCTGGCTAACTAACAAAGGGTCGAATTATCCTCCCCTCTTCTCAGCTCTCTTGAACCTGAGAAAACCTCTCAGTGTTTCCCTGCTCCCTGCTATAATCTACAGGTGTAAATGAGCTTGGATAAGAAAATAGACACTTTGTAGAGTGGAAACTGTTGAAAACAAAATCAGTTTTAAAACATGTTTACAGTTATTTTTGCACCGCAGTAAGTGATGTTTTCATCTAGTACAGATTTACAGATTTAAGTGTGGGCGCCATCTAGAGGTCATACTTTGAAGTGCAAGATTAATACAGAAAGGAACCGTTCACTAAAAAGTATTAAGGTGGCAGTTTTAGATGCTTCTATATGTTTATATATAAGCAAAAAATACAAAAAAACTAAGATAACAACTGTAATAATAGGTAATACTGTTAGACTGTTACCTGATCGATAACACTGATGGCATCTCTGATGTTGATCTTCTGATAGGCCTCCCACAGCTCACTCTTATGGTACACAGACTTTCTCAACAGTAACTTACTCAAATAATTCTTGTCAAACTGCTCCCACCTACAGTACCAAAAAGTAGATTTAATTTAAAAGAAAAGATTTAAAACCACACTACTACTACCCTGCTACTGTATATTAACTGAGTATTATAGGAACGGAGGCAGTTATCATCTTTGCTTACTTGTCCCTCCAGTGATGGTAGCCATTCAGTCCAGCAATGTCCTCGACAGCTGCCAGAATGTGGTCAAAGGCCTGAAGACAGAGGGACAGACAATCTCAGTAATTTAGCAAACTATTTATATCTTCTATTTTCATTATCTTGATCTTTGCAAAGATACAGACAAATTAATGAGCATTATGCAAAATGTGTGTTTTTTACATTTTATTGGGACATTAGCAACTGTGAAGCACTTCACTGTTTAAACTTGTGACACTGTGCGAAAAAGTTGTGGTTATAAAAGCCTGTTTGGCTTCGTGACTATTTATTTCATTTAGATCTACGCAAGTCTAAATGATTAATTACAGGACAGTGATTCAGAGAAAGGATGACATTTGCTGCTTTCTCTTCCTTTCTATTTCAGTTACACAGCAGTCTATCTTTAGCTCAGGTTTCAGTGTGCTCAGCAGGTCGCCCTGAGTCCCAGAGCGTGCATGCAGGAGGCTATAGAACCTTCAGAAAGAGGATGGGGATAAACAACGAGGAGCCATGAGACCTCTGTCTGTGTTTGCACATCTATTTGCAGAAAGGCAAAAAGAGCTCTGATGATTAATTCATTTGAAGCGAGAGTCTAACGTCAGTGTGTCAGTCGTGATGCTGTGTTATCAGTCCTCAGATCACGAGCGCTGCATAGACAGCAAGGTCAACATCATCACTCACACATTTCACTACAGGCAGTCAGGAATGGACAGAGAGAAAGACAGGCAGAATTTACAAGGAGAATGAGTGATATTGACTTACACGCTCATGGATCTCTTCATTAATGGTGGGTTTTCTGTTTGTGCTGCGTGGCACTTTCAACCATTTCACTAAAGGCTTGATGGTTAAACCCTGTGAAGACAGATTGGGGAAATGTCAACAAAACCTTTCAACTAAATATCACTGCTCACATTTTCAGCAGGTCCCTGTCAAATCTTTGTGCCTGAGGCAGGATTAAACTCTGAATTTGTGCAGATCAATCAAATTCAACACATCTTGACCTCCGATGAACAGTTGCCTCTGGAGGAGAGTCCAGCAGACCCCCACACCTGCTCACAGGAAGTAAGAAAACATACACTGATGATCTAACTTCACCTTTGCACATAAAGAGCTTGAGGACATCTAAAAATTATAAAGATTTTAATGTGTTTTAATAGAAATAAATCTGCTTCATTTTAACATTAAGTAATATTGTATATTTTAACAACAACAACACTAAACAATAAGTATGGTTTATAGCACCCATTACATAGAAAATAACAATACACAGTTTTCTAACCAGTCTATCAGTGGGATATGTGGATAGATGAGCTCATTTCCAAAGCTTGCCAGTATATTCTGATGAATTCAACAGGTAGATATTCTGTGGTAGGCAGGATACACAGATATAACAACACACATGCATAGACAGATGAAAGCAGAACAGGGTAAACCGGCCGCCATTTTACGCAGCACCTCCAGAATTACTCTATTTAGCATAATTAGCATCTCTGTTTCTGTGAAAATAATAGCAATTTGACATAGCAGTGTGGAAATGTCAAGGCAATTACCTGCACTTTTCTCACACAAACACACACCTGTGTAGTAATCAGAGAACAGAACTACACTTTAATCAACACATAACGTTGCCGTAAAGGGGAGAGAGGAAGAAAACCATACATGCACATAAAACAAATAGAGCAGCAGAAATACAGAGAGGCTCAACTGTAAAATATGTTACCTGAAACATTACAGTGAAGAAAACCACAATGATGGTTGTTGCCACAAAGTAGTCCTTCGCCTTCACATGTTCTTTGTCTAATAGCACCACCAGAGCAAAGGCCACAGCACCTCGCAGGCCACCATATGACATCACCACCTGATCAAGCTTGTCCAGGGGAACCAGTCTGAACCAGTTAAGGAACCAAGTCTGCCCAACAACCCCTGCAAATAAAATGAAAAGATATGCTAGGGTTAGACCTGAGGCCACTGACATTACTAAATTTATAGTATAGTTGCCACAATCAGTGTGGCAAAATATAGGACACCCATTCCCATGGAACATTATGTATATATATGATAAATTGCAGTTAATTATTATGTAAATATATGAATGATGAAATTAATAAATAATAATGTCAACCTTAATAACTATACAGCATACTGCAAGCTGTTCAGACAAGTGGTTAATTCAGCATTGCAGCCTATTCTTGTGAAAAATCTGTGATTTACAATTAACAGATAAACTGATGAAAGTTCAGCTTCAATGGTTTGGAAAAATAATTGATGGAAAAACACTGAAAGCATCTGAGAAGTTTGTAACTAAGGGAATAATTTTACATTTCCTTTTCCTGTATCTACTTTTTTTGTTAAGTGTTTTCTGCAAGCTTTGCATCAATGCACATACCAATAAAACTGAATTGAACTGAACAACAAAAAAGTATTTTGGACCTTTACCATGATAGTACCATGGCATATTTAAGCACTGGTAAGTATTACTATTTAGAACTATCACTGTACCATGTTAATTTACTGCAAAGGTATGACTTTACTTGACTTGACTTTTAGACATGACTTTAGAATAGAAAAGTGCTCTCTCTCACCCATGGCTCTGAAGACTAAGATAAATATAAGTGTGCTGACAATAAGTCCAGTGTCCCAGGCCCATTTGGATTTGTCTACAGCTGAGATGCCCAAAAAGATGAAGATGATTGTCTCTGCAATGCTGGCCAGTGTTTTCATTGTGTACTTCACAGTGGTCCGGGACTTCTGGGATATATTGGCTTCCACATATTTGTTGCAGCCGATGCCACAGAATGTCATTCTGTCGTATATAATAAAATAAACCAATAAAAGACACAGATATAATAGAGCGATGACATAACTACAAAAATATATGATTATTGATTAGAATGTGTCCCGATTAATGTATAATTTGCTGCTTTGTGTGCATTATTATATGTTTAGTACATATAAAAATAAAGCAAAATCTAACTGTAATAATTCAGAGTAACAAAGAGACTGTTATTGTCTATGCTATTTGGTTTTGACCTTTGGACATCTGAAGGATTTATATATTTAAACAGAGACACAGGATATCCTTATAGTTACATTCTGTGTTATAAACATCCATACAGATAAGGCCTTAGTTAACAATTACATCTGTTGAGTGCTTTTTTGCACTAGGAAAAGTGCAGAATTATATTGATGATGTTACATTATCTAGTCACACATGACACGCGCCTACTATCTTTCTAACTTAATTAAACACCACCTTTTGCACTAAGTGTGATGAAGAGCCATAAGGGGGCGCTCCAAGCATATTAGTATATGCTTACAAAATTGGTACAAAAACGTTGATTTTGTTTTATTTTAAATCATATGAAAAAACATGAGTATATCTACCGTACCACTGATTTCTGTATCTAAGGCATCTTGAATCTAAGCGTGACGCTGTGTCATAAAACTCTTCTATTGCTGTGCTGATTATTAGTCTAATTCCACAACTTATAATCTTATTATGTGATTTATAGCCACAGAAACTACAGAGATTTATAAGGCTAGGGTCAGCACACAGGGCACGATTTAAGAATAATCTGAAAAACTGCGCATTCAGAATCTTTACACTGACCGAAGAAACTAAGCAATAAATACATTTTGTCCTCAATCACAAACTAATACGCACAATCCATCACACCATATGCAACACAGACACTCTCACCATTCCTCCTTCCCTGTATTATTTATCCTTGAACTTGTTGTTTCATGAGTTATGTTCATTTTTCTCCCTCTCTCTCTCTGTCGTACTCTCCTAAAGCATGAATCACTCTTTTCTCTCTGTATTACACTTATCATTCTAACTTCTCATCATTTTAACCATCAGTCACCACAATGTTTATCACAAGGCTGCCCACACACATTTATTTTTCTGTTTTATTGTAGTGGGAACGTTCCTTTGACTTCTATTTGTTTCAAACTACGCTATTGATATTTGTTATTATCCACAAAGCCTACACTCACCCCTAAACCTAACATTTACAAAAAACATTAGAACATTATTTGGAAAGTTTATTAAACTATTGGTTCCTGCAGAGCAGATGATTATTTTTACTATCCACATGTACCTGCCACAAATTTCCCACCTCAGAAAACTTGCACTCTACATTTACAGAAGGATAAGCCAGTTGTATCTGATCTAGTATATATACAGTGTGAATAGATATGCAGTGTAAGACTATGTAGAAATTCAAATGTAAATATGTGAAGAATGTTGGCACCAGCGATACTTACGAAAGAATGGCAGAGAGAGAGAACAGTTCTGCTGTCAGGTAGGCCAGGTAAACTAACAGGAAGATGAACAGCGGCTCTATGATTCGAACTTTCTTTGTAAAGCGAGTGATGAAGGCCAAAATAACAGCAAAGATGAGACCAACCAAAGTCCCTCCAATACTGACGATGAGGAATGAGGCTGTAATCATTGCATACAAGATAAAAGAATTAAAAAATAGGCATTTCAATTAAGTATTTAGTTTTGTAAAGCTAAATATTTATATACTATAATTACTATAATTATAACAATTTTAATAGTACTTTAGAATACTGTACAATAAACCACAATGTATCAAAGAAACAATCCAAAAACTGTTCTTACCAATTCCTTTAAAATAGTCTGCAGTTTGAACATTCCCTGGTCCCACCTCCACAAAGGATATGTACACTTTATATAAGACCTATTTTTAACAAGAAGATCTGTTTTCAGAAAACTGGAAATGTATAAGATCTAAATACAATTAAACATAGTAAGATTTATATCACTGTCTTTGAAACAGTAAGAATATGAAAGCTCAGAAACAACACTTTTCCCCAGCAAAGCAGAAGAAACATTCCCCCATGAGTATAATTGTAGATTTCAGAGAAGAAAATATTACCCACATCAGGTGTTAATATGCAGCTCAGCAACCAAAGATACGTGCAATTTTGTGAGGAGCATCCATCACAAAGCTCTCTTGATTGCCAAGAATAATACCCCTGTCTAATGATATGGCCAGTGTATCAGTGGCCCCATCAAAAACACAAGTACCTCTACCCATGACTCAGCTCTTAGATGAAGTCCTTCATTTCACTTTAAAACATGCTGTCCTCCTAAGCACTAAATGAGTCTGTGTGATATCAGGTAGCTCCATTAGCTTTGATAATTAGGACAAAAAGAAGAGGCTGCCTCTTTAAAACACTGGTAATTATGAGACATCCCATTTGTCTTGTTGATAAGACTTGTGTGCAGTCTGTTGTTTAGTTGTGTGTGTCTGTCAATAAAGGCGAGTGTCCAAAAATTGATTCGCTTGATTGAAAAGTCAAAGGATTGTTAGCAACAGCTTCAAGACATTAAAATTGCATTAAGTGCAAGCTGCTTGGGGTGTGTTTTGGATACAGACACGCAGGTAACTGCTCTTAATTACAGCATTGATCGCCACATTTACTGGTATATATTTGGTAGCCGATCAGCCTCCCTCTAGTGCTGACTGATCTTCCAGTACTGGACCTACAGTTAATCATATTATAATACTGGGCCACTGCTACACTGAAGCCTGGTGGGAACCTGTTCAAGAGTTCAAAATCCCTAGAATGTGATTGTGGTAACTTTACAACTAAGCTTATGTGTGAAAATAAGACTTATGATCAAGTCTGTTGTGTAAGAGTTCAAAAGTGTGCCAAGTAAAAAATATAGCAGTGAGATTACTATGCCTACTATGACAATGAGTGTTAACTAACTGTGTAAATACATTTTTAGACCAATTACTTTATTATAACAAATTACAAGAACCGAGATAAAGATTCTGTGTGAAAGAAATAGAGCAATCCTAAGAGCTCTCAGTCCAATGTGGTAAATTCATGACCTTTGAATCTCACTTTGTGTTAAAGCATTTTTGGCATTTTCCACAGAGAGAAGTGACATGCAGGCCAAGTATGGTAACCCATACTCAGATTCTGTCTTCTGCATTTAACCCATCTTAGCTAGTGCACACACATTAGGAGTATGTGACCAGACACTAGGGCACTCCAGTTGTTTCCTGCAAGCATTTAGATCTGAACCAGTGACCTTTAGGTTACAAGCCTGACTCTCCAGCTATTAGGCCAACACTGCACCACTTTGTGATACAGCAGGGTACAAAGTACAGCCTAGAATTTTGGGATTGTTTTTCCAAACAATTGCTTAGTGAAAAGATGTGCAGAAATTCAGAAATCTACTTTAGGAAGTCAAACTACATATTATATAAACCTCTTAACCTTCTATTTTTCTGACAGCTACAATCTAAACAGATGTGATTTCTGTGTTCTTATCTAGAGTACCTACAGTATGTTTCCACATACAGTTTACGCAAGTCAAACGTTAACAACAGCTTTATATTTAGTTGATGCGATGGGGAACCAAATCTGTTTTCTCTAATAATATACAGTATAAACAGCTTACACTAATTCAGTTTAGCTCTAACTCATAGATGTAAGTAATTATATACAAATGACATGAATAATGGGGAATGGCTTGGATAATTCAGTTGCAATGCCTTAGACCAAGTCATTTTCTATCGATTTGCTTTGCCAGAGCAGGCGAATTACTGTTGGATATGTCTTGTAACATAATCATGTCAGGATTGTAGCAGAGACTTCTTGTGTAAGGTTACCATAACAACAGAGATTCATAGAATGAACCATACATGACTAAACATTACGATGATTCTACCTTGAAGAATGCAGCAATATACAGCTTTTTACATCACTAAATATCACACTCACAAGAAAATAATTATAGTAAGTAGTAGTAATAATCACCATAAATCACAGCTATGACCTTTTCACTGAGATAATTTCAGTATTACTGCACCACCCATAGCCAATCATATTATGCAGCCCATGCTTGGTTCACATAACTTACTATACATGGCCAAAGATCAAAATAAGTGAGTGTTAGGCAAAGGAAAATAATCAATAAAGGCATATGACTCACCACGGTGACAGCATCATTGAGCAGTGACTCGCCAAATACAATGATAAAGAGCGTCTCATTCACATGGACTTCTTCAAACACAGCAAGCACTGCTACTGGATCCACAGCTGAGATCAGGGCTCCAAACAACAGAAACTCCATCAGCCCTCCTTCCACTTTCTCATCTGCTTATAAAACAAGCTAGAGTCAATAATTACAATGTGATCTAGTGGTGGGGTTGGCGTAGTGCTTAAAATTCTGGAATGCTGGACAAAGGGTTGCAGATCTTAGCACTTTAGCCCAGGATGCTCCAGACAGAATGCCCTTATAATAAGCGTGTGCTATTTTTTAATGAAATGAAGGATAAATCACTTGCTTATTAGCTCTCTTGGGTTTACAATCTTTTACCATATTCAGGTCATATGGAAGTCACATAATTAAATCAAAAATGATAGAAGCCAGTGATGACTCTCATGGAAAAAAAATCTTTGTTTCCACTAAGAAAATCATAGATGTATGCACACAACTGACCAAACTGATGACATTATATTGCTACTGCCATTGTTTTATACCAATAAGCCACTAAATGCATGCATTACAGTAATTGTACAATATTAAGCATTGTAACTTTAACCAAAAAATGTCTTTTGCTTCCAACATTTGGAACTGACACCCTTAATAACTCACCTATGGCTCCAGCCATCTTAACTCCATAGAGACAGAATCCAGTACAAAAGGCATTCCACAATGTGCCCACCACAGCATACATCAGAATGGCACCCAGGTTGTCGAAAAAGAGTCTTGCTGGCATGAAATATCCAGCATCCCCCACTATAGTCGGCAGGAGAAAGAGAAAAAAAAGGCCCGGATCCAGCTGGTATGGCTGCTTCTTGCTGGCGATAAGGACCACTGCACCCAGAACCAGACCCAACAGAATGAGCATACAGCTCTCTGGGACAGCTGTGGTGAAGCGCTGGGAGAAGTGGAACACTAAGGGTTGCACAGTCAAGAAAACAGAGAACAGAAATACTTATAAATACAGTATAAGGAAACATGTCCAGAACATGACCTGAGATGAGAGATTTAACCTTTAACTGCCATAAAATTTAAATATAGTAAATGTGCTTTCTTCACATCTCAGTATAGTTGCATATAAAATGACAACCTATTTAACAATACAGTAGACTTCCATTATGGGCTTTGCACACCCATACACTACATTCATGCAGCTGTTAGTGTAGCTCTGTTTACACTGAGTTCTGCATAATGCAAGCTTCTGTTACACATCACTACCGTCTTTGACCTTATAAACAGGGTCATAAAAGTATGTCCACCTGTTACAACCAATAAGTTTACTGCAGTGAGACGCATAAATGCCAGAGACCCCATTAACCCCAATAAACCAAACAGCATGGGCAGCAAAAAATTTTCATGGCTCAATCTACACAGCAACCCACAAGCCTAATTTAAAAAGAGTAGCTTGTAAATGTGTTGTAATGCCATACCATGGTTTTAGATGTCACACAACACCACTCAGACTCACAATGACATGGAAAGCGTCCCACTAACCTATGACAAAATAACAATCTCACATAGCATCAAGAGGAAAGAAGGTACGTGTTGTACACAATCACAATGTGCACAAACAGCCAAAATCTAACCAAGCTGACTGCATACCAAATACGTTGAACATCACACAACATCACTGAGACTCACAATGACATCACAATGACACAATGACATCCTAGTAATGTATTACAAAACACTGCAGCCTCACGCAGCAACAAGAGGTAAGAGATTACATACACAATCCATAAATTGACAGCCATGAACAGCCATAAATTGACCGTTCATGTGACTTACATCTGCATACATCTGACTTCAGTTTAATTAAATAATGAATAGCTGGCATGATCTTTCGTGTGAAAGCACAACACATTAAAGGATAATCAGACTCTAATGGCACTAATTATTCATGTTTCCATGCTCAGAGTGATTTTTGCGGAGGAGGGAAATATAGTCTACACCTCTGCCAAAGAACATAACAATCACAGTCTGTCATGACTCATTCATACAAGGACAGAAAAACACTGAATCGTAGAGCTATAAAAGCACATTTAGACATCTGCACAAACAAATGAATGCATGCGCATGCAAACAATAAATAACAACAACAAAACATTCTAATACATATGCCTAGATGTACAAAACACAAACCTAAAATACACAGGCATGTTTGTTTTTGATGAGCACATAACAGTGTGATTATTCATTTATGTTTATCAATAGTATGAGTCACTCCAACCTCACAGTATTAAACCAGAAAAGACCTTTAAATGTGAGGATTTAAAATCAATGCTATTAACCTCTTCTGCCTAAATCATTTATACCTGTCCACACGCTCCTAATCTACCTGAAGCCAGACCTGAAGCTTTCAAATTGAAGCTTACACTTTTTTATTAAAGACATACACTTTTAAAAAGTCCACAATTATTTTTAAAATGAAAGTTATTATAATAAACCATTTTAAAATAATAATAAGCCCTTATTAACCTGGCCATTCATCTTCAAAGACAGGCAGATAAAGGTCTTTTTAACCTCTAATTATAAATATAAAGTGAAGTATCTCATATAATTAGCTTTATTAACATAACTCGGAATGCGCTGTTATCTGTTCACAGAGGAATAATCGTCACTACATAATGATACAGATTTCAATGTTAGTGTTTCCTGTCTGTAGCGAAACTTATAGACTGTCAGTGTCAGTAACTAGCAATGGCAACAGCTGAGCAAAATCCTTTGTATTTTGTATTTCTCCCAAATGCAGTTTAATTCCAGATAGCAGGGCTATAATCATGAAATAGCTGAAGGACAGTATGAAAATACTCTGCACATGGAGCAGATGGTACCTGTACTACAATATTTGACTGTGTTCATTGTGTTCTCTCTCAACACCTGTTCCAGCTGTGTGCACTCAGCTCACAGTCAGCTGAACACTGAGCAGGTGCTTTTTTAGGTGGTGATACTGTATCCAGTAAATATTCAGGGTGAATTTTAATGGTGGTAACGTGTTAAATGAATCACTGAGAAACAGATGATTGAGCTATCAGATATGATCATTTATGACTGCATATGACTGTGTTAGTCAAAGAAACAAGCTGGAGGGATGCCTGAGACACCCACACATGCAAATAAATGTGGCAGTGCATTTTGTGTGTGTATTTATGTTTTCCTGAGTGAACATAGCATTACAAAACACATAGTGCACATAGTGCATTACAAAACACACAGAACCAGTTTTTCTTTCTTTATAAAAGCCTTAATACTAACTCAATAATTAGTGCGAGTTTATTGTTCCACACCTCCACAGAGTGAACTGACTGAACGCCTCGTTTCCTATATATGATTATACAAACATATCATATAAACGCGATATGCGTTGTTTCCCAAAAAAACTGAGGAAGAGACCTCACCTTGCCACTGACTACAACAGAACTAAAGTAAAACAACAGCGTGAGACTGATGATGATGAAGGGAAGATGATGAGTCATAGCCAATCAGAGCACGCCGCCGCTGTCCGCGGAGACTCACACCGGGTGGAGAGGTGCTGCTCGAGCGGCGGGGACACGGTGAGCTAACCGTCCACAGAAATGTTCCGTGACGCCTGACTGTGACAGTACGAGTAGTTCAAACAAACGAGGATTGTCTTTACAAGCACAAAAAATTTAAGAAAATTAAAAGTGAAAGGAAATGTCAACAGCCAAAAGTGTGCACAATTAACCTAAACGTACATAATCTAAAACTGCTGTTGGCTTGTTTCCTGTGCTGCGCGTTACATTGATTTCTTTGTATTAGCACATGACATTAGCAATATGCCAGTTATATTGTACCACCTGTCCCCGAGGAAACTGACGGACTTATTGCTATGGCAACCACCAGCGTCCGTCAATTAATGACTGAGTAAAGGAAGCGCAGGTGTCTCGTGCTTTTACGCGCTGCTTTACTGCCATCTGCCCATCGCACAGCACTGCAGGCCCGCTTTTAATAAAACATTACACATATCGACATCTCGCAGACTCAACTTTCTATAGTTTGCCATTGTTTCAGTCGAACAGCCACAGGAAGCTCGACAGCTTTTGTTTAAACGCTATATCTCAACCACAACAAAGAACGCCGTAAGATAGAAACTTACATAATATCATTTATATGTCAACTTACGTATTTTCGCCACACTGGCAACCAAAAGCCAAATGGCTATGATGTAGGGTGTCTGCACGTAGCTCCATTCCCACTGCACTATCTTGTAACCTCCTCCGTGATGAGAAGACTCGCCGTCCTCTGCGATCGTGGTCGACGGCTCCTCCGCAGATCGGGCGAGCGCGATCCCGGGAGATCCGTACTCTTTAAGAGCATAACGGGAGGCAGTGGGAGATGTAACCGCAGGTGAGGTGCTAACCACCAGCTCTGGTGGGAGCGATGCTCCTGTCACGTAAAGGTCAGCTGCCGCATTACTGACCACCGTTAACAACAGGAACAAACTCAATATAAGCATCTTTCCGCTGTGTTTAGTAGTCTGTCATCTTCATTTATTTTATGCGCCTTTATATGCTCTATTGCGATGGCAAACCCTCGGCGGGACGCCCCGTTACCGGTTTACAATATCAACATACTCCACTTGCCGGTAACTCGCGAAGGTGCAGCTGGCGTACATGAACACGTGATTCAACTGTGCAAGGAGAACGAGGGTTCTTATTAAAGAGCCATCACTCACCGTCCTCTTTAAAACAACGTTTATCAACTTCTAAAAATGACTTTAAATACAAGACACACATAGCCTATAAACACATACAAGACACAAGTGAAATATACACGGGTGATTTTGGACTTTCATACATCTGTCCTAGATTGGTAGAAGGAAATAGGTAACAAGGCATAAAGTCTAATAAAACATTTAATTAATTTTTAAACAAAGCTCTGTCTTTGGGTTCAAGGCCAACATATCACAGTGAAAAATTGTGAATTGCAAGGACATTTACTCCTACTTGCAAGTTAAGTCTTTGACATTACAAGATTCTGTGGTGCTGGTGCCAAGAATGGTGATGGATATGATGATAACATTCAAAGTGAAGAATACATGCACTCATGCAAACAGGTTATGAAAACGGGTAGGTAATACAATCATACATAAAACAATGGACTAAGGTGATACAGAACTCTAAATTCCTATCACAGAACTCTGTGCAAAACAGCAATATAAACAAAATTCTTAAAACGTAGTGTATATTTGTAACAGGAAAAAAAGCACCTATTATTTTCAATGCTCTATAAAAGTGCTCTGCCTTCAACACAGAGAAGGAACAGGAGTGGTCCATGCACACGTCACAGTGGAATACCTAAAAATAAAGGGCTTTATGAAGGTGTCAGATAAATTTAAGTCAATTATAATGAGAACAGTTGAAGAGAATTCTCACATCTTTCTCTTGACTCCAGAGCACAATAATAAATATCAGGACAGAAACGTGATACAGCAGAATACAGCACTTTGTTGTAGCATCCATAAATCTTCCAAGAGTTGTGATAAAAGAATAAAACAAAACACAAGACCTAGTTCATGTCCTCTCTAATCAAGATCTCCTTGGAAGTCAGGATTAACTGTTGAACACTACCCAGGAGCACACAGATCTGCCTTCCATACACAAATGAAACCTTGTCCAAGACTTAAACGTTTTCAATAGTCAGTCTCTACTGGCAGTGCAGTTTAATCCAGGGTTAGGCTTTAATAATGTGCCCAAGAAACCAGTGTGTTTGAGTAACTTTATTGCACTGATTTAGGACCAGTTTCTGGCTTCCAAGATACTAATCTTCAGCCATTTAACAAAAAAGGCAAAGTGGTCACTATAAAGTATTAAAAAGTTGAACTGCTTGCTTCAAAAACATGCCCTTCATATGGGCTCACTCCATTCACACCATCTCTTTTGACTGATACAGTATGCTCCTATCCATATATTACAAATAAGACTGTACAAAAAATACCCCTGCATGAAGTCAAAATAATTAGCATCTTGCATCACTATTTCATATATGAATTTGTGCTACATCAGTAAACTTAGGCTGGTATTTAATACTATGCAATTAAATATTGTACCAGTACATTATGTCTAATAAGTGGCATGCACACAGCTGATGTATTTGTCAATAAAGCAATGCAGTTTTATGCAGCGATGTGTTTATGATAAAAACAAACAAGACAACTAGAAGTACAAGATTCATCCACTGAACTTTAGACTGGTAGATAAAGTTTAGTTGCAGTCATTCCAAAAGCTGCCCTCAGTAGAGATCCCATTGTCATCATAGTGCTTCCTGTCATAAATTCAGGTCTGCATGTGACCTCATCATTGCCCTTCATGTGTTTTCCAGATAAGAGCGGTCAGCTTCAAACTTTTCCATTAGGATCGTTGAGGCCAAGGGCTTGCACTATTTCCACACTCAGTCCACTCTTCAGAGTCCTCCGCACTACAACACATGCAGTTGATCATTAATACTAATGCGCATAATGTTGTATTGTGATATAAAAACACGAAAATCAGTGTTAAAGCTAATGCATATTTTGTTATGCGTTTCAACTATTTACAAAATACATAATTAATATAGTAAAGTAATGTGAATTGAGGGTATACCACAGATAGCTATCTGTATATATAGCATATCATATGTATATGAAATGTATTCAGGTTTGGAGGTTTGTGTGATTCTAGTTTCCTTTTTTATAAGAATGTGCCCTACAAAAGGCTCTTTGTGGTGTTCGATTTCTGAAATGTCTGGCAGTTTAATCCAGCACAAACAGAAGAGGTGACACGATATGGATCTGACAGGAGATTTAGGGGCTTTTGAAAACTAAAGAATGGTTAAAGGAAGATTATGTTGTGTTTTGGACACAGATAGTGTTTAGATAGTGTTGAATGCAAACAGTAAACTAAATCCTTAATCGTATCTCCAAGTTTAGCATTAAAACAACCTTTAGAAACAGAAGATAGCCCAGTAAAAAAAAGGCTCCTTTGCACTGACAGTCATACTGTACTCACATGACTTTCTGTTAAGCCGCGAGCGTTTGCGGGTTTTTGGGCTAGATGCTCTCTCAGTAGGATTCTGGGTGACGGACATAACCAGACGATCCATGATCTCATCTGTTGCATCATCCTGTGAGCTGGTACTGTCCTCTTTGGTTGTTGACATGTGTGTACTAAGCCTGCCTAGACCTGTGGAGAAATATTTCAATAGAAAAATCATTACAGTAGAAACAGTCTACAGATCTACAGTCAGTTAAATGAGGAGTTAAAAAGACTGGGGGCTGCTAATACTTGTTTGCAAGCTGATGTAAATCAGTGGTTTGTGAATGTCAGGCAGGCAAATAAAGAGTTGGGTGCAGAGTTTGAAACCTTTCTGGCTTTTCCACATTGCCATTACTGATTTAATAGTTAGCACATAGAAACCTTCTGCCAACACTGGAAAAGGATATAATGAAGTATTTACTGAGTGTGACAGTCTGTTAGTTGGGCAAATTCCATGCGGTTTATACTGTAGCTCTACCTTCATCATAAGGCTCTTCTGTTGACTGGCTCTCTACTGGTGAAGTAGGAGCACCGTCAGTGTCAAAAGGCTCTTCTGTGAGATCAAAAGGTCCAGTCTAATACTAATACTGCTAATCATTGCAGGCATTCGTGCTCTACCTTCATCCCCCCTGAAGAGTTGATGATTTCAACACCAGAGGTTAAAATCTCTATAAAACACTGTAAATCAGTTCCAGTTGATACAAACTTTAGTCTGCACTAAACCTCATAAACCTTTAAATTGGTAATAGTATTTTAAGGGGTATAATGACTTTAATGGGCAATAAATGCTTGGTAACTGAGCTACATCAATGCTGGGTAATAGAAATATACTTGTTGCTAAGTGAGTTAACTAACTGAAATGACTGGTTGAGTTCTGCTGTAGGAGATCTTCCTGCAATTGTTAGATTCAAATGTAATTAAACAAATCTAAATCTACTTAATAAAGATTTAAATATTCAGTTGAAATTATAAGCAGGTTGTGTTAAAAAAGGATTAAAATCAGGTTCCCCAGGAAGGCAGATCACCAGGTGGATCTAGCACCCATAGATTAGTGTTTTTTATAACCTGGATGTTCTATATTGTAGTGTCTTACTTCGGACTGCACGACTTCTGCGTAACTTGCTATGGTCATCATTGGCAATAAGCAAGTTTTTCATGTTTTCATGCTCCTCTTGGGCTGGCTCGATTTCTAATGTTGAGGAAACTGGAGATGGGCTGTCCTGAGACACAGCTGGTACTGCTCCAGAAAACTTCTCTGTCTGTGAACATTTATTTAGAGTATTAGTTATCAGTATTATTAACATTTATCTTATTCTATTCAGTTGACCGTAAATATTGCAGTGGGGTTGGAGACAGGGCTATAAAATATAATTAAGCATTTTCTCTAACAGGGCTCTTAATGCCCTTTAATATTTAAGGTAATTAACGCTCCCTTATGTAAAGGACGTGATCCAATTAAACCAAATGTCACATGGATAAACGGACAAATCAGCTTTGGTGGACTTTTATCATTTTTTTAAAGCCTAATGCTAAGTTATTTGGGTCAAGTGCATCCTACAGTCAATCCCACAGACATATCCTATCAAGATATACATCTAAAGTATCTCAAAGCTTCTGTTGCGCACCTCTGTAATTAGCTTTCCACGGGTTTTGGTGCGCTCCCGGTGGGCAGCTCGTTTGCGTTTTTGGGTAAGGACTCTCTCTCTGGTAGTGCGATACTCCAACGCAAACTCACTAATGATCTTACAGAACTGAGTTACTTTTGTATCCCGCACAGAGTATGAGGGTTGACCAAGGTACAGCAGGAAAGAATGAAACCTACAAAGGCAAAAAGATAAAGCAGAAATCATTTACATTTATGCATATGGCAGACGCTTTAATCCAAAGCACCTTACAGTATATTCAAATGATACATTTTATTAGTTATATGTGTCCCCTGGGAATCGAACAAACAACCTTTGTGCTGCTAATGCAATGCTCTACCTAATTAATTAAGCACAGTCATTCCAACTTTGAATGTATTTGGAATCTTTTTATTTGAAAATGTTTTAAGCAATGTTAGCTGCTCATGAACACGCAAGACTTTATCAGATCATGAAATGGATGCTTTCTACCTGTTAATAATGCGTCTGTGCACTACTTTCAGTATGATGATCCTCTCAGTACAGTCTTTCAGGAATTCTTTCATCTTGTTCTTTAGAAGAGCTTTAGTCTCATGTTTGGCCACCACTTTAAGATTGTCCCAAGATGCTTTGCACTTCCTCTCCAACTGAACCAGGTTTTCAGACAATTGCTCAAAGTCTACCTGCAGGAAAGGAAAGAGATATTGTTGAACACCATGAACTTCAAGGGTTCTTAGCATCTTTATGAAGGTCATTCTGGAACAGTAACAGGACAGGCACAGGAACATGTGAAATTTGCAGCACAGTGGCTCATTCTGGAATGTAAATGCCAAAATATGCTACAGATATGTACTTTGAAGAGTTATAGAACTATAAAAGCCCAATAATAAAGGGATAGCAATCCCTCAGATAATAGTAAATAAATAATGTTGAATGTGGTTATGCTGACTAAAAGGGTAAGATCGAAAACAAACAGGACATAAATATCAAAACTATAAAAAGCTTGTGTCTCTAGGCACTTACTTTGGCAGAGCGTGTAATAGCTGGGATCTCAGAGTAGAGATCTGTTGTATCTGGGTTGTTTTCCACCACAAAATTGCAGGTATGATGAAGCAGAGACTGTCTGTGTACTGTGTCCTTTACCTCAGTTACCTTCTCCAGATAGTTGAGCTCAAAACCTTTAGCCTGCAGTAGACATACAAAAAAAACCAAACAAAGTTATAGCAACATTCAATGAATTTTAGAAATGAATAATTTATTGGAAATTGGTAAGTATTAATATGGCCACTCTGTACCCTGTGACATTGCATTTGCTTTTAAAAAACAACATTTTTCAAATAGGATTCACAAAAGTCAGACACTAGAAGCCAAAATACTTGGTATTTGGAATGTGTGGGCCCTGTCTGTGGTGGGACTTAATTTTGTCCCTTAAGGAAAACAATAAATACTTATATACAAACAATATACTATAAACTTAGCAATATATTGGGGTCAAATTTGTAACCCAAAGTCTGCAAAATATGACTTACAGTGCCTTGCAAAAGTATTCATACCCCTTGAACTTTTCCACATTTTGTCACATTACAACCACAAACTTAAATGTCTTTTATTGAGAGTTTATGTATTAGATTGGATGGGGAGTGTCTGTAAACAGCAATTTTCAAGTCTTGCCACAGATGCTCAATGGGATTTAGGTCTGGACTTTGACTGGGCCATTTTAACCCATGAATATTCTTTGATCCAAACCATTCCATTGTAGCTCTGGCTGTATGTTTAGGGTCATTGTTTTGCTGGAAGGTGAATCTCCTTCCCAGTCTTAAGTCTTCTGCAGCCTCCAACAGGTTTTTTTCAAGTTTTGCCCTGTATTTAGCTCCATCCATCTTCCCATCAACTCTGACCAGCTTCCCTGTCCCTGCTGAAGAAAAGCATCCCCACAGCACGATGCTGCAACCACCATGTTTCACAGTGGGGATGGTGTGTTCAGGGTGATGAGCAGTGTTACTTTTCCTACACACACAACGCTTTGCACTTAGGCCAAAAAGTTCAACTTTGGTCTCATCTGACCAGAGCACCTTCTTCCACATGTTTGCTGTGTCCCTTACATGGCGACACGACTTATAGTTGTCCTGTGAACAGATTCTCCCACCTGAACTGTGGATTTCTGCAGCTCCTCCAGAGTGACCATGGGCCTCTTGGCTGCTTCTCTGACCAGTGCTCTCCTTGCTCGGTCTGTCAGTTTAGGTGGATGGCCATGGATGGCTAGGTTTGCAGTTGTGGCATACTTGTTCCATTTTTGAATGATGGATTGAACAGTGCTCCTTGAGATGTTCAAAGCTTGGGATATTTTTTTATAACCTAACCCTGCTTTAAACATCTCCACAACTTTATCCCTGACCTGTCTGGTGAGTTCCTTGGTCTTCATGATGCTGTTTGTTCACTAGTGTTCTCCAACAAACCACTGGGGCCTTCACAGAACAGGTGTATTTATATTGAGACTAAATTACACACAGGTGGGCTCTATTAACTAATTAGGTGACTTCTGAAGGCAATTGATTGCACTGGATTTTATTTAGGGGTATCAGAGTACAGGGGG
>JAZGTJ010000473.1:96477-109117 GCA_036877575.1 Botia almorhae
GTGACTTCTGAAGGCAATTGATTGCACTGGATTTTATTTAGGGGTATCAGAGTACAGGGGGCTGAATACAAATGCACACCACACTTTTCAGATTTTTATTTGCCTAAAATTATGATAACTGTATATAATTTTCGTTACACTTCACAATTATGTGCTACTTTGTGTTGGTCTATTACATAAAATCTCAATAAAATACATTTAAGTTTGTGGTTGTAAGGTGACAAAATGTGAAAAAGTTCAAGGGGTATGAATACTTTTGCAGGGCACTGTATCTGAGCAAAACCTTCTTTTAAGAATGTCCTCATTTGCGGTTTTTTTGGTAAGGTTAGAGTGTGGGTTAGGTTATATTGTTTATAATTAGCTGTGTACAAAAGCAATAGAAGTCTATGGAATTTCTCCATATAGATAGATTAGTAAATGTGCGTGTGTGTGAATAGAGTTCAAGGGGTCATAACATAACTTACCACAGAAAATGTGCCATGCAGGGTTTTAATCGTATCTTATCTTTCACAGGCAACAGAAAAGGATTAAGGCACCCACACAGAGCTGCTGACTATTTAAACATGTCCATCAGGCTTCAGACATCTACATCTGCCTTTAATACAAGTCCCTAAAATATAACACTGCTCCTTAACTCTTAATGTATGCAGCCACTGGTAAGGAGATGGAGCACTTACGTTAGAACTATTGAGAAAGTTGCCAATAGCCAATAGTGTTGCTAGGATACGCTTGAAGGTTTTGTTCTTGGCAAGTTGTTCCATACCCTGTTTCAGGTCAAAAAGAGGCTCAGCAATCTCCTGCAATATTCATGTGTGAAGGACAGAAGGATGACAGAGAAAGAGAATGAGAAAGAGACATTTATTTTGAAAGAATGTTTACAGATGTAAGCACTAAAGTCATTACCAATTAATGTCAACAGACTCTGCCTAAACTATTAAATGCTACGATTAGTATTACTGCCAGTACAGTTTTTAGTGACAGACAAAGTATGAATTTAATAAACATTATTAAATATGGCATGTATAGCAATATGACGAGACACCAAATTTAAAAATAACGGCCTAGCTTAAGGCTATTTGAGGTTGCCAAGCAACATTGCTACTTGGCACATTAATACAGAATGTGTTAATACAGAAAGTGTGTGTGTGTGTTTTTTTAGCCCTTTACAACAACTTTAAATGCCAAAGTACTTTTATTCTTAGTAAAGAGCGAGTGGTTCTGACCTTCTCCATGGTCTCATAGTTAAGTTTAAAGGCCCAAAGCTGTAATCGGGCTGTAAGGCCACTAATGGAGGAGAGAGTGAGCAGGAACTGCTCTGCTGTACCCAGAGGAACATCAGGGTTAGCCAGCTGCGCTTCCTGAATCTTCTGCTTCTCTTCATCTGTCGGAGTCATGGTCAAGATTTTCTACAGAGGGAAGGAAACTGTGAATACCTGATCAAATTGATACAGTATAAAAAACTGCATTTACTATATTTTGTATATGTTTTAGTTGATTAATTTTATGACAAGCATAAATATAAACTACATTTTTGTACTCTCATATTGTGAACTCTATTCATATACAGTTGTAAACGCTGATTTAGTTTTTAGTGAGACACAGGTGGAAATGGGGGAGGGACATTCTCATGCTAGAGAGTGTGCTATTGGACAAAAATGTATACGGTCATGTGTGCAAAATAAGTCAGAATTTTGGTCCACCGCTCCAAGAGGAAGACTTCAAAGAAAGTAAAGCAGTCTGCATCTAAATACAAGTTATTTTGTCAACTTTCAGAAGAAAACTCAAGGCTAACAGACACATACTTATAGCAACAGAACTCTACTTCGAATGTCATGGGGTTTTAAATGTGCTACTACTGCCCCCTTGTGGATATTAGAACTGCAATACCTCAATACCCTCCTTACTGATGGCAAACTCATCAAAGTTGAGGATGGCGGTCTTGATGACATGTGTAGCAGGTAAAACAGTCATGCCAATGTTGATGGCATTGCTTCTCTTAGAATCAAGCACTAGAATGGCTGCTTTCTTTGCCTCTGTACCTTTCTGTTAAAGAACAGGAAAGATATGCAATTTATGTAAATAAAGCTTATGAAGTCTTTAATTGCATAACCTTTCAAATCATAACACATTAACATTTACTAGCTATTCAACATAATAAATAGCATTTATTCACTGAGTAATGGATTTAACAGCTTTTAATTATTCAATTAACTTTAGCAAATTTGGAAATTGCTATTGGCAATGTTTTTATTTAAATGATTACATTCATATTTTTTAATGATTTTTTAAATAGGATGATTTACCTTTGCAACAGGTAGATCCTTTCCCTTGGACTCAAACAGGTGCTCCAGTTTAGCAGTATCAACCGGAACTGTATCAAGTGACGCCCATACTGTGCCCCGCCCAAACGTACATTTCCTGGGCGTTTCAGGCTGCTTGAGCTCCTTCCAGAACAGCTTAACTGTTTTCCGTTTCTTTGCAAAGGCGGGATCAACCCCCAGAGGTGAGGACGGAGGAGGGAGACCTGGAGGAGGAGGAGGGACACTCAAACCTCCAGGAGGTGGAGGAGGAGGGGGTAGAGCCAGTCCAGTAGACCCAGGGGGGGGAGGAGGAGGGGGAGGTGGGGGTGGTGTGGCAGAGCCCAGCCCTGGCACTGGGGGAGGGGGTGGTGGTATTCCATTAGACAAGGCAGTGTCAAAAGTGTCTATATCCAGTACATCAATGTCTTCCTCCTCCATCAAATCAGAGAAGTCAAGATCATTGATGCGTAGAGGCCTGGAGCTGGGCTGCAAGTTCTCCCAGGCATCCTGACTCCCCCTGGACAACGGTGTCATCTTTGTCTTCTCCAAACTCTGCGCATGTGTCTCTGCTTCAATACTGTACTGTGGACGCACCTTTTTGAGCGCCTGTTCCTCCGCTAGCCTAGCACGAGCTGCCTGAGCGCTACCTCCAAGGCTCTCTAACTCTGCCTGTTTGGACGTGTCCTCTACAGACTTCAGGGAGGAAGACTGCAGTCTGGAGAGCCGTCCAGCCATACTGGTGATTCCATGTTCTTCTAGAGCACTTTCCAGACTGGGACTTTTCAGACCTCCAGAGCTGGTGTTGTTTTTGGAGTAGAGCATGTCCAACATGAATTTCCTGTCATTAGAAAGGGTGCTGTGCTGTTCTGTTGCACTGCCCTGACGCTGCACACCACCCTCTAGAGAAATAAGACATGGCTCAGCACTGGAGGTACAGTACAGTACATAACTGAGCAGGAATCAAATCTTTATCAGCATTCAGGATTACAATACAATACAGCCTGGAAAACAATAAACTATCCAATAAAATAGTTCCTGTAGCTTGTGGAGCAAAGTGCTGGCAAAGGCATGAACATTGTTTTGATACCTTGGAAATACATGCGCTAATAAAAACCCTAAAGAACTGCACGTCTACCAAATGCATAACATTTTAACTGTACAATATGGTTCTTATGTTTCAGTACTTTGAAACATGAGAAACAGAACTCAGAACTGTACTGTGCCATACTGTACCAAAATCTGATCTTTGTTAGCATGCTGTTAATATATAGGAATCACCCAGAGACGTCTTACCTTTTAAAGGCCCAGCACATGCACTGATAACTGTGTTCTCACATGCTACCATCCTCTAGTTTCAGTTACCCAGTGCAGACTAACAGTATTAACAACTAAAACATTTCAACTTCCTGCTAACTGCCTGAACCCTCATTAAGCCAAATCGGAAACTGGAAGAGGGAGATCCCCATCTCCAAATCTAAATAGTTTACATGTCAGCCCTTCTCAGCTAATTTACACTCCCTGGACGAAAGGCATTTGGAACATGGCCACTGGAGGAATAGATGGAATCAGTTTCAAATGTTTTTCACTTAGGAGCTTTGAAGGCTTTGCTTGAAGTATGACTTTCCTAAATAAATAACTGATACGAATGGGAGTGGTTTCATTAGTCCCCACATAGAAGAGCTAGACTGCCGCCCTGTTTGTGAGATTTTTACTGTGCAGAAAACAGGCGAAAATAAACTGTATCAATGGATATCAAATGGGTTAAAACTAATTTCTTATATTCCTATAATTTATTACATTTTTTAAGTCTCAAAAAGATACTTTCACATTTGTCAAAATCATTCTTAAAATAAACAAAACTTCTTTTTAAAAGAACATTAAAACAGATATGTGAATAACATAAAACCTATGTATCTAAGGTTGACAGAGATGCAGTGAGGAAAGAAGGAAGAATGATGTTAAGAATGATAGACAGATGGGTGGAGCTGGGAATGTAATAATCTCTTGCCTGCTTCATTGTGAGCTGTTGTTGTGTTTCCTGGCTGCTCCAGGGTGTGTCTGGTCAAGTTCGCCCCCTGAGACTGGCTCTCCTGACCATTAACAGATTCTGCAAGAGACATTTTTACACAATGAATAAAAGAAAAATTCAGAACCTCTTAAAACCAAATACTGTTGCACTAATACTATTGAACATCAAAAATGTTTAATAAGACAGGTAGACAGACTTAAAATACACACTATACAAATAACACCACCACATTGTTACTGCAGTATCTTTAAAATCTGGAGTCTTGAGTCACGTAATATATGAACACAATTCTAAAGTATGCAACATTCTTAAAAAGTGCACATGAAATACATAAAATGTACAATAAGTATGGTTTACATCCTAAATGTACACAAGGTTCCCTGCATTCTGGCTAAAGGGATATAGAATTGATCTATAGCCATTCTAGAAAACTGTGGGGGTTGTGTCCAGTTTGTATTTTTGCTGCTGTAGCACTCTTTGAAGATATTTGAAGATACTCTTTAAATGTAGCAGCCTGGGAGAAGCAATACAGATCAACATAAAAGGCCACAGTGTTCAACTATTAATTCTGCTTTTTAACTCAACAATCATCCCATTCTTAATTAGCAAATATCTACACTTAAGTATTCAAAAGTCTCTTAATCTTACAGCATCCAACAGGCTTTGCAACTATTTAATACATACACACACACATACAAATATATGACCACAGATAAATCTCTCACACACACATCTTTGGGTTTAGTGAAACATAACTGAAAAAGGAAAGCAAAGAGATTAATGGGTTGGCTGGAGCCTTGACGATAGATACAACAACAAGCAGAGGATGAGAAGAATGGGAAAAAGCGTAACAGTAAGTTTGAGCAGAATAGGAGAGGTGGAACACAACAGGTCCAGAAAGAAAAATTAGGAGAGATAAAGCAATCACATTTAAACCGGGAACATTATGGTTCCTTGTACGGCATTGAAAAGTAGATTACACATGCAGACAGAGGAACAGAAGGTCAGGGGTATCAGCACCTGCAGATGTTGGGCTGGAGATTGTCTGCTCAGCTTCAGTAGATGAAGCACAAGTCTCTGGGTCTGTAGAGGCCACGCTCTCGCTCTGAGAGGCTCTCTCGTTGGCGGAGTAGGACTTCCTTTTCTTCTCCCACTGGGACACAGCCAGACTGCGCAAGAATGTGTCTCTATAAAGCCATCAGAGGACATGAAACACTCATTTACTGAGCTAAAATTAAGGGCTGAATGTGATGAATGACAATTGTTCTGATCCTGAGAATAAGTTATTTATAGTTGATCTGTCCTAAAATCATGTTCAATAAAATAGTAAGCAGAATAAAGCAGTAAGCTATGCACACTCTATTAGTAGTATGCATTTCAAACCACTTTTAAGCTTTGTATAACAGTTCTTAAAGGATCAGATTCATATAGAGGTATATATAATTTATCGATAAATATAAATATAAATTTGTATATTTAAAAGATAATGATGTAATAAATACATTAATCAAACATGACATCCCACCACAGTAACTCATCCCAGTGTCTGATAAAACCCACCACCACTATCACTATTGCCACCTCTTATGTGCCCCTCACCACCTCAAAGCCACAAGCCACCACTGTATTTCCCACAGTTCACCGCTTAGCTAATGTAGAAAACAAAATCACATAAATACAATGTATTTATATATGATTAGTTATTTCCTGCAAAACTGATGGGGTTTTGATTAACTTTGAATCAAGCACTAACTCTACAGGCTGGGAGACTGATTGTATTTCTCCCTATATAGTTGATATAGCCCCAGAAGGATTGTGGAGAGCTCATCCTGAGGCATGTGTGAAAATAAACCACATTACATGAATAAGATATTCATAGTGAAAACAAAAGTCTCTCTCTCTCTCTCTCTCTCTATATATATATATATATCATATATATAAGGTTATAATATATAAGGCAGCAAAATAAAATAAAAACATGTTACACATGTTAAAGTCACTGCATTAACAGTAGCATTGCCACATATAATCGCTAATATTACAAGAGGTATCTTATAAAAATAGTTAAATTTTAAACAGCGCACACACAGCCTCAGGTTCTGAGCACAGAAGCTGAATTAGCCCCAAACACCTGTCTGGCCACATGCTGATATATACAGAAAAAGCCTGTCACCATACAGAGCTGCTGTATACTTACGCATAATTCCTCAGAACTGGTAAGTCCCTATTCACACTCTCTGGGCTAAAGAGAAATACTTCGATTTGCACACAGGTTATATCATTCATGTTAGCCACATGCTATAGTTTTCTCTTAATATATGGAATGCCATAAGAAGAACATGTGCATATTCCACTGGCATTACATTTTGTTAAGTGACTTTTTTAAAAGACCTGCAAAAAACTGCTTGATGAAAATTTTTGGTAATTTCTAAAATGTCTTACTCCTCTAATATGAAGATACAGTACGGTTGCAGTCCACAAACCAAAAGATAATGTCTGCTTTAAAAAATCATCAGAGAAGATCTTTCCCATGACAGAAAACAGAGAACAAAGAAGAAAAGTAACAAATAAGAATAAGGGGAAAATACAGCCAGGAAAGAATTACTGTTCATTCATGAAGAAATAGTTTTCCTAAATAGGAAAGTATAAAGTAAACACTAAAGTGAAACAAAAGGAGGAGAGGGGGATAAATAAGGAGGAAGGATCATTTAAATGTACTTATTCAACAAACTTAGCTAAAAATCTTTAATTTATAAAATGAATAAACTGTCATCTGGATTAGTCTTTAGCAGATTGATTGATCCTATTAATAAGAAACATTTCCAGCCAGCAGTTCCTTCCTCCAGTTGTCCCTATGACTTGTTTTCCCAAAATGACTTACTCATCATTAACAATGACATAAACAATGATTTAAAGTGCCTGCACATCCAAAAGCCACATTCTTTGGCCACACCACAGCTACTCACCAAACACTGTCTGCCTGTTGCTGTCTGTAAAAGGAGAGAGAAGCATAGCCCAGGAATGTTGGACGCCACAGCAGAGGAAGAGATTAGGAGTTGTGCCAAATATTATGAAGGAAGGAAAAAGAGGATGCAAATGAAGGAGAAAACAAAGAGACAAAGTAGTAAGCAAAACAGAAAGTAAAGTATATCAAACATATAATGAGAGCAAACCTGTTCAGACAAAATAAAGTCAAACATCGGTGAAGAATATTTGAGGAAAAGGAGAAAGACGAAAGTAAGAAAAACACACCTGCTCTGACAAAGAGGAAACTGATCCTCAGCATAGTAAATACAGACAGCTCTTTAAAAAACAAGCACACTTAACAGCATACTTTACATAAAACTATGTAAAGTACAGCATACTTCACATACTAAAAACTAAAAGTCACATATTGTTATCATATTGAGCATCATAAGGTATTAAAGACTTACATGTTTTCCTTTAAAAACATGTTAGACTGTTAATGACACACTATTAACTATCACTCAATGACATTCATCTCATCCTAGTTTATTACAGAGAAAGTCCAGGTCCAGTTAAATATCAGTGCTGCTTTCCATTTTCTAAACAATATTCCTATTTATTTCCTCCACTAATATCCTCTTTCCTCCTCTCAGAGCATCAGCTGCTTACTTACTTGAAGACTCTCTTTCCCTCTGTGTGGCTGGGCTGCTCTGCTAGCGTCTGAGAAGGTTTCTCCTGAGGAGAGTCTGTTTCTGTGAAAGAACCTCTGAGAGGAGACAGGCTAGTTAGTGCAAGGTCAAGTCTTTAGAGCAGTAGAGAAAGTTGAGGTCCACACACACACACTTGCAGTACTTAGCTTTGGGGACATACAATAGACTTCTTTTGTTTTTATATTCCTAAAATTAACTACTGTCTCTCTCCCTCTGCACTGAAAATATAGAATAACTCAAGAGATTTTTTTGTTTTGTTTAAAACAATCTACTGATTACATTTATGACTTGCATTTCTTTTTGGCATCAATTATCTGGATTTACGGTATTTCTATATGTAAATTATGTGTACAGTATCTGTCTGTTTGTGGTTGAAGGATCCTAAAAGAACAATTCATAACAAATCATACACAAGAAGCATTGTTGTGTGCCAGTAGAGTGTATGTCTAAGGACATTTATGTTCAAACACATGGTAATACGAATAATAATGAAAACAGCTAGAAATATTTTGACATTACACATTTCTTATAAAATCAATACAGTAAAGTAGCAGTGACTGAAAGTACAGTCAGACCATACAGCTAGTCATGCTCCTAAACAATATTATTTATTAATGATAAAAAAATATAACATTATTAACACAACTAATATATGGTACCAACATTGCAGTTGGAATACAAGCATGCCAAATTTATCTATGATCTTTTTGAAATCTAGTGTTTCACAGTCAGACGTTTCTTCTTTAAGCGTTCACAGACAGACTGGTGACATCATGGATGCAATAAGCAGCAAAAGGGATAGTTCACCCAAAAATGAAAATGGTCCATAATTTTACCTTCATGCCATTCAAAACCATATTTTTCCCTTCTGTGGAACACAAAGAAGATATTTTGAGAAATGTCAGTGGTTTAGTGTTCATATAATAGAAGTCAATGGGTGCCACTGTTACCAACATACTTCATAATATCATCTTTTGTGTTTCTCAGAAATTTCCAAATTTTTCATTTTGGGGTGAACTTTCCCTTTAACTACAGTTTTGTTCAACAGAGCAAAATTTCTGTAAGGCACTTCAATAATCCTCTACATCTGCTGCCAAACACTCACAGTACTCTAATAAAAGCCTCAGTAATATCTAAAGGGATTTGCCATTTTAATTTTTGCTTTATTTGGGCATTAGATCATTCAGAGGCTTGTGATGTAGTTTGCCAAAAAAGAAAAAACATTTATTGCAGTAATAATAATCATTAATCATATAAAAATGCATGTGTGTAGGTGATAAGTAATATGCTGTCATGATGTAATGGTTAGTTAAGAAAAAGTTGAAATGAGACAAATTTTGTGTTGAAGTTGCTTTGGTTTGCTCACCTAAAACCTGAAACCAAAATCAAGCCAATTGATTTATTTTCTGTGTAATATGAGCTGGCCTCAGATCAGCAGCCACGGCAACTTCAACCAGCAACAAATGCAGACAAGACGACTTCAACCACCAAAAAGGCAGAAGGTGACAAAATGTGTTACAGACCTGTTGGAGATGCCTGAGGTTTCCTCTGTTATAGACCTCGTCTTTTTTAACCTCCGTCTAGAAATCCCCATGTGAGACATGTAGTGACTCATAAAAGAGCGTGCCCTTATGGATGACCATGGGATTGTGGAGAGCAGAAAGGGGAGGAAAGAAAGAGGTGGAACAGTGATGGTGGTTACATGGACAAACAGGGGGTTAAAATGTTGACAGGACCAAAACATTTGCAGGCATGACAGAAAAACACCAACCACCAAGGATACCACCAAGGATAAACTCGCAGAACAGAATAACAGAGAGCAGAATGCATGTGAATAGAAATTGTTATAGTTAAAGCTGAAGTGTATAATTTTTTCTAGGCTAAATCTATCAAACCATAATATGCGGGGATGACTAAAAATAAGCTAAACTGAGTAACCTCAAAATTGTTAACACTGTGACAATTTTGTTAGTCTGTCTGAGCATCCCGACACAGCCTCATTGTCTCCAATGGCATTTGGGGGCAGGATTTCAAGTTTAAGGCTTCTAGATCCTGTTAAGTTTAATACTTTAAGTTTAAAGTTAAATCCAACCAATAACAAACAAAGATTATTTTCTCTTTAGTAACATAACAGTATTATGTTTTCTTGGATGCAAGTTGTCTAGAATTAACAAACCAGAAATTACATACTTCACCTTTAAGGATAAGTGAATGCTCATCAGTGTTAACCAAACATCACAAATGTGAAAACTACTGCAAAACATTTCTGCCACATAGGTGAATTATAAACAATGCAAACACAATGTGCTTTAATACCTAATTAAAATATCCCAAATTTTATTTCTATTGTTATTCAACAGATTGAATACTTGTCACTGGCCACGTGCCTCTGTGGTATTACATAAAATTAGCAAAACAATAACTGATCAAGTTAGCCGATAAGATGTTCACAACTAACCCCAGTTCAGGATCTTACCAACCATACACATCCTGTCTGACCTAACAAATAAGCAGGGACTGAATTCCTGTAGCTCTACGCAGAATGAATAAGCTTTCCAAATAAAATATTAGTTTTCACATATATGTGCAGGGACTGTTGACTGAATAGGACATTTCACTTTGGCCAAAAGCAACACTTCAAATAGTACACTATAACTCGGGAAAACAGGGTTGAGGCAGCCAACCCAAATTTCTCATATACCCAGTCTACCAACACTGAAATATGACTGAAAACAATGGTTACTAGCTCTTCAGTCTGTGTGTAACTAGAATGAATTAACATTCACTGCTGTGTAGTGCAGCACTATGTTCTCATTATAATTCAGTATCAGATTTGACTGAATAATCTTTTGTTTTTGCGCCAATAACCAATTATAAGGGATTATAAGAGACTCCAGTCAGTGTTTTTTTATGTACAGTAAAATATGTTTATGTTTATAAGTGTTAGTCTCGTTTAAGTGAAATTACTTTTACTGTGGTGCATCTTGTGTGCCATGTGATAACTGCAGAAGACGATTAACTAAATTCATTAAAGTAAATTAAATGAGCACAACTGAAAGAATTATTTAAGTCTCCGTCTCTTTGGTTCAGAAGTAGCTCTGGCCAGCAGCACAGTACTGCAGGCATTACGGAGGTCACCTGTAAAGGACTTATTCCGGAGCAGACTGGAGAATTTATACCCATCCTCACTCTGATACATGCTGACTGAGGCAGAAGGATAAAAACATCTTCTCTACCATTATGTACATTTCATATAACTGAATGATGACAAATTGAGTATACTGGTAAGTATATTGTGATGAGAAAAATAAGTATATTGCACTGTCTAAATATATTATTTCATAACTAAGCCTCCAAACATGTCTATCACACATCAAGATACAAATGGCATATTAACATAATTGCACCGAACAATATAAGGGTGAGTAAATAATTATATTTTTGATATATTTTTGACAAGGCTTGCTTACGAGAGGCTATTATGCCACATGGTGGTGAAAAACTGCATTGCATTATGAATGGATCAGTTGAGCATTTGAAATAAAAGGATGCTTTTTTAACATGTATATGCATCCTTAATTTCAGTTCAGATTTGTTGGGAAAAATCTTGGAAAAATGAAATTATGAATAAAATCTACAAATAAATAAATCTGATCAAGAATGTGACAGAAGTTGGACACACACAGCACTGTTAATACTCACAGATTTTGTTCCTGCTCAGATGTAGTCGACTCCGTTCCATTAGCCACCAGAGGGAGACGTGAAGTGGGGGAGTCATAGGTTATAGAGGAGGGGCTGGTCAGGTCTGGACTGCTAGAAGCAGTAGAATGGGACGAGTCTGAGAGCTGAGGAGAGGCAGTGCGGGTCACCTCTGAAACACACACAAGTTAAATCAACACTGAGCGGAGGGCAAAAGGTAAAAGAAGAGAAGACAGAGATACATGTCTAGCCTAAAAGAGCACACGTCACGCCACTGTTCATCCAGTTGCACTGGCTGCCAGTAGCTGCTCGCATCAAGGCTCTGATGTTTGCTTTTAAGGTAACTACTGGATCCGCACCTCCCTACCTGCTTTCACTTCTTCTCACTTATGTGCCAACCAGAAATTTGCATTCAGCTAAAGAACGTCGCCTTGTGATTCCATCCCAACGAGGGAAGAAATCACTTTCCCGGACTCTTACTTTCACTCTGCCCGGTTGGTGGAATGAACTCTATATCAAGAGTCATTTCAAGAAATGTTTTCAAGAAACAACTAAAAACTCATCTTTTTCGTCTTCACTTCCTTGACTAATTAACTAATACACCACCAAGCTAGCTCTGTGGTGGGTGAGGAACTGGACAACATGGAAACTGTGGCTGAAAGGAGAACACTGTCCAGACTTCAGTCAATCATGGACAATGTAGATCACCCTCTTCATAATGTGGTTGAYGAACTGAGAAGTACCTTTAGTCACAGACTTACCAGTTTAAAGTGTTCCACTGAACGCCACAGAAAATCCTTCCTTCCCACTGCCATCAGACTTTACAACTCCACCCTCAGTCACTCACCCACACAGTAATCCGTGCAATAGTTTGCTGCTTTATCAATAACGTGCAATTGTATAGTTTGTATATTTTATTGTGGTTGTTTTATTTC